>CAUYRH010070046.1:0-20681 GCA_963574655.1 Perodicticus potto
TGAAGAAGACAGGCACACGGCCTACAGACACATGAAAAAATGCTCATCATCCTTAATCATCAGAGAAATGCAAATCAAAACTACTTTGAGATATCATCTAACTCCAGTAAGATTAGCCCACATCACAAAATCCCAAAACCAGTGATGTTGGCATGGATGTGGACAAAAGGGAACACTTCTACATTGCTGGTGGGAATGGAAACTAATATGGTCCTTTTGGAAAGATGTTTGGAGAATACTTAGAGATCTAAAAATAGACCTGCCATTCAATCCTTCAATTTCTCTATTAGGTATATATCCAGAGGACCAAAAACACTTTATAACAAAGATATTTGTACCAGAATATTTATTGGAGCTCAATTCATAATTGCTACATCATGGAAGAAGCCAAAGTGCCCATCGACCCACGAATGGATTAATAAATTGTGGTATATGTACACCATGGAAGATTATGCAGCCTTAAAGAAAGATGGAGACTTTATCTCTTTCTTGTTTACATGGATGGAGCTGGAACATATTCTTCTTAGCAAAGTATCTCAAGAATGGAAGAAAAAGTATCCAGTGTACTCAGCCCTACTATGAAACCCAAGAAACCCAGTTATAGCCCAAGAATATGGGGAAAGGGGATAGTGAGGGGAGGGGAGAGGGAAGGATGGGTGGAGGGAGGGTAATTGGTGGGACCACACCTATGGTGCATCTTACAAGGGTACATGTGAAATTTACTAAATGTAGCATATAAATGTCTTAAACAATAACTAAGAAAATGCCATGAAGGCTATGTTAACCAGTTTGATGAAAATATTTCAAATTATATATAAAACCAACACATTGTACTCCACAATTGCATTAATGTACACAGCTATGATTTAATTTAAAAAGAAAAAAAAGATAATTTTTTTCAGACTATATAACATCTGTCTAAGACATTCTAAACTTAAGCCTAGAATTTCAAAAGACTCAGTAAGTTGAACCCACCACAAAATGAACCAAGAAGTGAAATTTGAACAGGTGACAATATTTAATTTTTTGAAATATTTTTCATAAAATGCAGCAATAAGTATTCTTAATCTGTGAATAAAAGTATGAATTGAAACTTATCAATAAGTCCAAATAAAGTTGGGACATACTGCTTTTGAAAACTTATTAAGGATTATTTATAACTTTTATCATTAAATACTTATTTAAAAAATATCAGAATTATTCTAATAAGATATTTCCTGTACAATCATTTTTATACAGTGAATAAACCTACTTTTTATGACACAGAGAATACAACCTCTTGCCCTTATTGGCACAAATTCTAAATTAATGAAATAAATTCCATTAATTTTATATGTAGTTCTTTATGTCATAGATCAGAAAATCCTGAAGCCTAGCTATACTCAAAGAAATATAATAAAGATACAAAGCAAACTTTTCCCTTAACTTCAAATATCCCAATTAATACCTAAGACAAATGGTGTACATTTTAATCTTTCCCTAGTCCCAAAATTAAAAACCATATGACAACACATTTCCATTCATATCATTCTATAAAATACAGTGTTTAAATTAAGATTGGCTTCTTACTGGGTTTCTGAGGGAAAACTTTCACAATGGAGAGTCAACATCATTGTACAACCAAGACTTACCTATCAAGAGAATATAATCAAGAATAGTACCTAATCAAGATCTAAGTTCTCAGGGTGGGTCAGGCAATAGTTGGAATGGAAATTCAAAGGATGAAGGGTTCAATTTATTGGAGAAGACATGGAAGCCATAAGGCTTCTTATAAGTGGTGGAAAATGGCAAGCTTTTGGGACAAATGCTGATGGCTTGTGAAAGAGGCCAGCCTAATAAAAGCAAAGGGTTATGTGAAAGAGAAGTAGAAGGTTACGATTAAAAGGACCTTACAAAATAAACAAATGAATATAGACTTGATTTAACAGGCAATCTGCAACTGCTATAGGACCTTGAGAAAGCAAATGATTCTTTCAATACAGTACTTTATAAAATCAATCTGGCAGGATGGAATTGGAGCATGATTTAAAATTTGAGTGACCTTTTTATAGTTTAGGAGGCAGCTACAGTGTTTCCTTGTGATGAAAGACTCATATGAAACACCTGCAGTGAAAGCAGGTATCTTCCGTTTATTCATTTCACAGATATTTACTGAAGGCCTTTTATACACTGGGCACTGTGCTAAACAGTAAACATGGCCCTTCTCTTGTACAGCAAACAATACTGTGAGGAAGGCAGACAGAAAAAGCACGTAAATAAACACAAACATTACAAATGGTGGTAAATGCTAGGAAGGAAACAAACAAGGATAGAGAGTAACGCAGACAGCAGAGAGGGATTTTGGAAAGGATGCTCAAAGAGACTCCTCAGCAGAGATGCCAGATATTTAGGTTGAGATCTAATGATGAGAAAGGACAAAGGGCAAGAGTAAGAATGTTTTCTGGCACAAAGAATACCACATTCCAAAGCAGGAAGAAGTTTGGTTTGTTCACGGAACTTAAACAAGAGCAGCGTAGCTGCAGCACACTCACCTGAGATGAGACTGGAGAGGCAGGCAGAGACTGATCACACGAGACTTGATTTCAAGGCAATGGGAAACTACTGGCGGACTTTGATCAGGGAAGCGGCATAATATGGTCAAACAAATTTAGAGAGGAAAAACTACTGAATTCATAAAAACCAGAAAATACACCTTTCTTCTTTAAAAAAACTTGCTTGAAGAAAACAAGTAATTTGTATTTTTAGACTGAAGAACCTGTTGTACAAAAATCTAATACACTAAAATCATCACCAAAAATAGGCTGAAATACAGTAGAACCTCTGTAAGTTGACTAGCCAACAAACTGGTTAACCAATGGAGGTGGGCGACATAAGGAACTAGGACTACTGTAGTGTTACGTACATGTGGTGCACGGCTGGTCTATAAAAATCAGGTCAACTTAAGAGGACCTAATGGGGGACATTCTGCTTTTGAAAACTTACTAAGGACTTAATGTAGGGAGGTGGTCAACTACAGAGGTTCTATTGTAATTTCAATTTTAACTTACATGAAGTATACTGACTAAGCTCTTACTAGTATAAAGGTATTACAAACCAGGAGTTCCCTAAGTGAGACCAAACAGGATCGACCAAAGGAAAATACCCTCATCTCTTACTCAAGAAATAGAATACACTCAATAGAAAGTACTTATAAGGTATGTACCTGTGAGAAAAATCACTGAAATAAATTTCAAAGACAGCTAAATTTACCTATTTTTAGTCCTGATTGACTTTGAACAAGTTGCTTAACCTCTCTGTGCTGGTTCCTCTAAAATGAGATACACTAGTGGCTTGCAGAGTTGTGTGGGTCAAATGAGTCAATGTATGTAAAGTGCCCTGAAGAATATTTGACAAATAGCAAATACTTAATAAATGTTAGCTGTTTCTATTATTGTTGTGGTAGAGATGTTTTTATTCTACTTAGTTCAACTCATACTTCCGTCATCTCTCTCCAAAATCATTCCGTTGGTTTTGAATGATCTAAATAATTTCCATTCTTGAGGGGCTATCTAGATCAGAGATGGACAGTAAATGTTTTCAGCTTTAGTGTCTAGACGGATTCTGCCACAACTATTCAGTTCTACTTCTGTAGCTTGAAAGCAGTCATAGATAACAGGTTAACGAAGGAGCATGGTTGTGTCCCAATAAAACTTTATTTACGGGCACTGAAATTTGAATTTCATATTGTTTCTATGTGTCAAGAAATATGATAGTTTTCATCTTTCTTAATCATTTAAAAAAATTAAAAAACACTCTTAGCTTACAAGCTATACAAAAACAGCCACTTTTAAATACAAAACCCTGTTGGTCATAATTTATCCATAAGTAAAACCAAAGTGAATGTAATCAGTTTTCCTGAGCTCTAAACATTCAAATAGCAAAATTTCTTTTACAAATAATATCTAACTCATGGGCTCAATATTTTCCCACTTGCCCTAGTCCAACTTACCACATAAAGAATCATGTCTAAAATAGTGCAAAAGATTATTGTATCATTTGAGTCTAAGGCCATACATAGTGTATTAAAGACACATTTAAATAATTGGAAGCTTACAGAGCTCCCCGTAACATAAAAATTTCTATTATGATGTTAACTTTATTTACCAATGCTTATTTTACGAGATAACTAGAGCTGTAGTCAGTTTGTCATTAACACAATAAGGGGCACTTATCTAGTCTCACTAAATCCCTATGAACAGATGTAATTGTAATAAAAGAAGATAGATGCTTATCCCTCTGCAATTCCAATCAATACAAATGTGATCCTCCTACACACTGTAAAACAGTGTATATGTATACATTACCCAACAGCAGCTTTGAACAGAGGAGGATATATCTAAAATTCAATGAGAAAATAATATTTTGTGGGGACCTCTTCCCTAGTAAAAAAGATGAAGTCTTTTTTGGGGGGGAAAAAGGCATATTTGCCCACTTTGCACATAAATTCAATTCATAACAGTAAAAATTCCATATATGTGTTGAAAGAAGATGAAAGTAAAAGTGCCAAGCTTATCCAAGGGTGCTAAAGATCCTTGCAGAGCTATCTGTATAGCTACCTGCATCTAAAATATCCAATGAGTTAATTTTGCAAAACATCCTTAGTTCCAAGGGAGAATTATTAATGAGAACCTTTTTAAAGGAAGCAAGGTATAATCCCCAAGCTTTGTGAAGCTGCCATTGTTTATTTCATTTAAACACTGAATCAGTGACAACTCCTAAGTAAAACACAACATTTTTAAGTCAAAAGCTGAGACCCAACTTTTGATACCTCCATCACCAAGGCCATGACTTAACTTCCTAAAGACATCCATCACGTCTGCCTCGATTAGCACTTCCACCGCTTCTCTAGACCAATCATCGTCATCCCTCCCCCAAACTTCTGAAACAGCTTCTTAGCTGCATTCATCACTCTCCTACACAACTTTCTTCACTCTACACCTGTTCTTCAAACTTCAACCCAAGTGTTTTTTCAAGGAACAGTTCCCCAAACTCCCTGACTTGGTCAGTTTCCCCTGTTAGCACCATCTACCCCTCCTTTGTGGCATGTGCTTATGAGAACTTATAGATAACATTGGATTTCTTTGCTTCTATGCTTATGTGATTAATGTTTATTTTCTCCATTAGACTTTAAGCTTCATGGGGATAGGACTGATGGATTCCCAATACCTGGCACATAGCAGAAGTATGATGATTTTACTGACTACTAAATATACTTTAAGACATTACAATATTATTTGTATACATGTTGAGGAATTTCTTTTTTTTTTTTTTTTTTTTGGTGGAGACAGAGTCTAACTTTATCGCCCTCGATAGAGTGCCATGGCATCAAACAGCTCATAGCAACCTCCAACTCCTGGGCTCCTTTTGCCTCAGCCTCCCGAGTAGCTGGGACCTACAGGCGCCTGCCACAATGCCCGGCTATTTTTCTGTTTTGCAGTTCGGCGGGGCCGGGTTTGAACCCACCCCCTCCGGTATATGGGGCCAGCGCTCTACTTGATGAGCCACAGGCGCCCATGGTGAGGAATTTCTTGTTGGCACGGAGGAAACACCTGATGATTATTAACTGATAATTAATATAAGATAGAAATAAACTTCAATTAAATATAAAGTCTCATTTACTAAAACTAAATCAGATATAAATCCCTGAATGCCACATAAAATTACAATAAATAAATATTATCTTAGGCATCTTCTGAAGAGAATGGTTAAAAGTTTGTTTTTATTTTTAAAAACTAAAAAAAATTGTATTAAATAATACAATTATTGGAAAAATTCTGCTATCCCCAAACTCATAAATTAAGACCTAACCCTCAAGATAATGGTATTAAGAGGAGGAGCCTTGGGGAGCTAACTAGTTATGAGGGTGGAAGCCTCATGAATGGGGTTAGGGCCCTTATAAAAGAAGCTCCAAATAGCTGCTTGCCTCTCCACCATTTGAGGATACACAGAAGGCACCATCCCTGAGAAATAAGCCCTCATCAGACACCACATCGGCTGGCACCTTCATCTTGGAATTCCCAATCTCTGCAACTGCAAGCAATAAATATCTGTTGTATCTGTTGTTTATAAATTGCCCAATCTAAGGTATTTTGTGACTGTAGCCCAAATGAACTATCCAACAACAAAGAATATCTTGTAAGTTCCCTCCTCCTTCACTCTGGTCTTCTGGCAATCCATACTGTTACTAGGTATATATATATATAAAACATATATATAGTAAATATTTGTAAATATATATGTATATATATTTATATAAATATATATATATGTATTTTTTTTTTCTGCTGGGGAGGAATGTGACTCTTCTATCTATTTTTCCCGCCAATATTTCTCTGATTATCTCTGAAATCCTTAGCATATATATAAGACCCACCAGAACCTGAACAAAAATGCTAATAATCCAGCATTAATCAGCCCACTGTCCCACCCTTATTATTTAACTCACTCAGCCTTCAATCATCAGCTCAAGCTTCAGCTCTTTCAGGATGCCTCACCTCTGGACTAGAAATCCCTTCTGGGGATTCTCCTCTATTATAATGCTCCCAGCAGTCGGCTGAAGCCGTGTAAAACTGGATCACAAGCCAACTATTACCATCTCTTCCCCACTCCAAAGTGACATCATGTTGGTTGATGAAGGGACCAAAAACCCAACAGCAGATACAGAAAGAAATCTAATTTAAACTTCTCTTCTCTGACTAAAACAGAGCTTTACAAGAGTCAGCTGCCACAACTCCACTCTTACCCACTCACTCACCATTCTAGTCAGGGAGGCACCAACCCTGGACATTCCCCCACCCCTCCCAAATTCTGTGTACACAAGCCTCATCAGAACCTTTTACCCTTAAGCGCTAAGCTCCCGCCTTTTGTTAAATTGGTATATAAACTTTTGCCTCTGGCTGCTCAGGGAATCGCTCATTACTGAGTGCTCCCACACAGGTGTGAATAAACCAGTCTTTGCTCCTGTTAATCTATCTGTTGTCAGTTAATCAGCAGGTCCCCAATCATTCCAATCTAAATTGGTAGAGGAAAAGTTTCTCTCCAGAGTGGGAATATTTACACAGTGGAAAGCACTAAATGCTACACACCAGACTTTCTTCCTCTCTGAGAGTCAGTAATTCAACATTTACCTTCCCCCTGCATTCTATTTCTCTGTGTTGCTGTCGGTGCCCCCCCATCAGAATTTGTTTCTGAAGGAAATTCATGTTTATCTCAAGTTCTGATCTACCCCAACAAAACTGAATGTGAATCATCACGTGCTGCATCAAGTCACAGAAAATAATTATCCACACTAACACAGGGTGCGCTAAAACTGCTGAAAAGTGAACATAATAAAGTTTAGCAAATTACAGTAAAAATTAATTTTAAAACATTAAGCATCTAGTTGTGGTTTTTCCTTCTCTTATTAAAAATGAATGCCCATGCTTAAGTATTTAGGGGGAAGTATACTGTTGTGTATAATTTACTTTGAAATGCATCAGAAAATAGGATGAGTTGATCAATGAATAGAGGAGTAGGTAGCTGATACGTGATAAAGCAAAGCCAGGAAAATAACTGTAAAATCAATGTGGTGGATATGTAGGTATTCACTGTAAAATTCTACCAATTCTTTGCATTATGTTGGGAAATTTTCATAATAAAATGTTGGGGCAAAACTGAATTGTCATTGTTTGCTCATGAGATATGCAAATAGATTTCATCTTCCTTAAAAACCTACTAAATCCTTGCAACATACCCAAGTTTTGGAAAAAGGACTGTACTTTTAGAATTCTTAGGAAATTAAGTTTTAAATACAACTCTCAACCCTTCCCCTGACATCTATGGGCCTAGAACAAGAAATTTAAATGGAGGCCCATATAGCATATGTCTAAATACATTAAAAAGTTATATATCAACTTAACAAAACTATTAATTAAAATATCCTCCAAACTTAAAATACACTATCATAATAGTGTAGAAGACCAGGCTCGAATTTAGAAGCTTGGACTTGTAAGAGTTCCGTATCTCTTTTTTCTCCACCCCTGGTTCCAACTCACGCCCGAGTCTTGTGTGCATTCTCACCTTTCCCTGTTATATCCACACTGCCTGCACATAACCCAGAGTGGCCCCCTGCACCTATGGATAGCAATAATATGCTACAGCTATCACAGAAACCATGGAAGAGGCCCAAAAGGCCCTAGGAACAAGGCAGAGATTTCATGAACCCTGTGTACACAGAAAATAGCCTAAAAGGTGAGGTACAATGAAGTCCAATATGAGTTGGGCACCTCCCTCTTGACCCCAAGGCCTGCAGGTCAGGGTACAATTGGAGAAGGAACTATTAGGACATTCTGAACTATAGGACCCAAAGCAGGGCTCCTCTTACCTGGGCCTAAGGGCTGCACTGGCAATTCTGTGCAAACTACATGGTAATCAAGATAGGAGAAAGAGGATGGGGGCGAGGTGTGGGTTTAACTAAGATTAGAATTCAATTTACAAAAGTTCAATTCATTCATTCAGCCAATGTTCATTAAAGACTGGCCATTCTAGAATTGGGGGTAATCATGCTGAACAGGACAAACAAGGTCTCTCACCTCACAGAAATTACATTCTAGTGAGGAGAAACAAATAAATAAACATACACACTCATTTCAGGTAATAGAGAATGTAAACTAGGCTAGTGGGATAGAGAATGGCAGCAGAGCTTGGAGTACCACTTTCTGGAAAGATCTCTCTGAAGAGGTGACCAGTGAACTGAACTGAGGAATATAAAACAGGCAGTCCAGTCAAGATGGGGGAAGCTCGAGAAAGCAGAGAAAAGCTCACTGCCAGCAGAATAATAGTTAGGGTAGGGGACCCAAGGCAGAAGTGAGCCTGAACCCTTCAAAGGGTACACACACAGGTAAAGGAAAAAATTCTCAATTATAAGAAACATAAGCCCTAGCTAGAGCAGGTTATGGCCTCTTTGGCATATAAATTACATCAGTCTACAGTTAACAGACTTTCTCCACAAAATGAGAATGAGTTCTAGAATGTCTTGTTTCTCTGAGCATATAATTCTTTGACTTTATTCTACCTATAATGTGTAAGTTTTTACTTTTTAAGTTAAGAAAATCTTATCTCTCTCTTTCTACAGATCATCTTTTTAGAAAGTAATAACCTAATACCTAATTATCATTTTGCATCTCTTTTTCCCACAAGTAATTAATTTTTAATCATTTGAACATTTATTGTATATTCACATGGGATTGAAATCTAAGGAAACTTTTATTTTTCATGTACTCAATGTCCAGTTATTTCATGTTAGAAAATAGGTAAGTTCCTTAGTCTGATCTCAGAATTTTGCTGTAATTCATAGCCATACATGACTTATAACTACCTCTTTTTCAATCCCCCACCAACTCACAAATTTATGTTGTTGGTCAAGAGAAGGTATTAAGAAACGTGTGGATAGATAAGAACAGAATCACCACAGCTTCTAAGAACAAAAAGGAAATGGGTTTGAATACATCTACTATTGAAGATGTTTTATTAGATTTAATGAAAACTGGTTGTGATCATTTTGTATTGTTACAAAGTTACAGGACCAGTCAGTAGGTAATTAGAAGCAAATCCTGGCTTCTTAAAACAGCTGTGCCACTGGCTATGCTCTTGAATAAGCCAAAGAACCTTTCTATTCCTTCAACTTCCCAGTGGTTAAGAGAAAGAAGGAAAAGAAAAATGTTATAGGAGAAACGAGAAAGCACTTAATAATTCTTAAGAAAAAAAGCTCATGTATAAATTCAGGTAACAATTAACTTACCTTTCTTACGTTACAAATTAAGAAATGTAAATATGTCATAAATTAAATGATTAACCCCAGAGTGTTAGAACTTAAGTGGCCCTGTTTCTAACTTCAAATAAATCCCAAACATATATTAGTCTTAGATCCCTTTTTAATTATTTTTTTTTAATCAGGCAAGAAAACTGAGTTTTTGTTACCTCGAGCACACAATACAACTCTAACTCTGATCAAGCATATAAATTGGAAAACTGAAATTCTTTCTATTCTATACATTTCTTGTAGTTTCTTCCAAATCCTAAATTCTTACTCCCCTCAAACTATATACACACAAATAAAGTTACATGATATACTCAACAGACCTTGACAATTTTCTGAGTATAGCCTCTTTGAAGTAACTATCCACAGAATATAGTTGAGAAGCACATCCAACACTGGTATAGAAACAGCAAAGCACTCTGTGAAATGAACTAAATGCCACAAAAAGGCAGCCCGCACTTGAAATGCAATATGGACCACTGTTAGTTAAATATTGTTATCAAAACCCAAGACCTCAATATATTTATTCTCCACTGTTAAGAGTATATAGTTTTTTAATTTGTGAAACTTTATCTGCAAAGTTGGAAAACATTTTCTCCATTATAGCAATATATGCTGACATAATTAACATAAGAAAGGTTAATTTACATATCTAAAGATTTCATGGTCAAAATTTTAGATTTTAAATAGGTTTTTAAAAGCTTAATCCAAACATTTTAACTATATAGTCAAGTTCTTAATAATATCTTACACCCACAAACTTATTCTAGCAGGTTTACAAGTGCCACCAGAAGTAAGTTGAGACCCAATAGTCAGTATAATCATTAAATAAGACCATATGATATTAAAGTGGCCTTCATGTAACCAATTTTGTTATAAATAGGATCTGCTTAAAATGGATGCACATTGTATTAATAAGCATCATTCACACGGAGATATTTAGTTGTGTGTGTTACAGACATTTATAGAGTTGTCACACTGAATACTTCAAAATTATAGTGGTTTTTTAAATGTGTATTATGCATCAAATGACCTAATCTTTCTTTTAAGTGGCCACTGTTCACTTTCAAGCTTTTTCATTTTCTCAGCAAAATAATAACTCTTGGTCATCAAAGGCAGCCAAATATCAGGCCTTAACCATCTGTCAACTGGCTTGAATTCAGCAAGCATGCTCCTGTAGTTTTAGTTCTAATTGTGTTTAATGCTGCACTAATTATTTCAATGGGGAATAATTTTGTACAGTCAAAGTTGACTCATTTTATAAACTGGAAGCTCCTCAGCTATAAATTGGCAGGTCTCATCCTTCATTCCTCCTAAGCGTTGTGCCAAAGGGGAATAAGTATATGGTTGCTCTGTGACCAAATGTCATGTGCTGGGCAGAAACATTGATCCTGGCTATTAATCACTCTGCAAGCCCTCCCAGTAATCAAAGGGCACAGCTGCAATGATATATGACCAGTGTCAGAGTAGAAAGCCCTTTACAAGACTGCAAGCCTACCAGCTGATGGCCAGTATGTACTGCTGCTTGCACACTGGCCAGCCCAAAGTGCCCAGGCTAATTAATCATCACCTCTAACTGTTCATTCTATCATTAAACACCTTTATTGGCTGAATTATCGGAGGATCCTTACCCCCCTAATTACTCAGGTCTGAAAGCAAGAAACCTTACCTGGATACAAAACCTGCCTATTACCTGTTTTAGACCAGTCTGCCCTTTCATTCTCTTCTCCATAAAAGTTTGCTGACCCAGCAGTGAACTAGAGACTAGGAGAAAATTGGATGTTGTTGCAACTGATTCTAGTGAAGTTCACATCAAATGACTGATAGGAGAGCTGCATTACATGAAATCATCTCAATTTAGTAAAGTGAAACTTTACAAATCTTATGTGTGAATTTTACAATATGGGTCATGAAACATATTGATACAAGAAACTATGAAATATAGTTTTAAGAGGAAACAAGTTTTCAGAAAAAATAATAAGAAAAGGTTTTGCTAGTTATAATTCAATTACTGATGTAGTTAAACATGCTGTTCTGTTTGGTACTACATTCTACCTAATAAAAACATTCATATATTGGTTATTTTAATAAAATTTTATATTTCTTATTTGCCTTTGAAACTAATATCCTAGTATTTCTAAGTTTTTTAAAGTATCCAGATAAAAACAGTTAAGGCTTTGGAAGTAAAAAGGAATCTATGGATTACCCTCAATTTTAATGTAAAATAATTTTTCTCACTTTTAAAACAGTGTTAAGCAGAAAAGCATGAACCACATATCAGCAGGACCTTAAAATTATTACTAGCCGCATTATATATATATTTTTTTATTTATTTTTTGAGACAGAGCCTCAAGCCATCACCCTGGATAGAGTGCTGTGGCATCACAGCTCACAGCAACCTCCAATTCCTGGGTTCAAGCGAGTCTCCTGCCTCTGCCTCCCAAGTAGCTGGGACTACTGGCACCCGCCGCAACGCCCGGCCATTTTTTGTTTGCAGCCGTCATTGTTGTTCGGCGGGCCTGGGCTGAATTCGAACCCGCCAGCTCAGGTGTGCGTGGCTGGCGCCTTAGCCGCATGAGCCACAGGCGCCAAGCCTACTAGCCGCATTATATAAAAACACTTCATCATTGTAACACTTTCTATTATGCCAAGATAGCAGAGGACTTTAAAGTAGGAAACTGTTGAGATAATAGTCAAAAGTGGAGAAATGTCTTCCCCAAAGAAATATGTATATATAGGACCAGTACAAAGATAAAAGCCTTCAACATTACATTGCGATTTTTTTAAATTATTGTCTTAATTTTAAAAAGTTTCAGCATACAATGTACAGTTGCCAAGGAACTTCAATAAAATTTTTCTTAACAAGGCAAATGCTGAGAAGTGAAGAGTCATGAGTTGCTTCAACCAGCATTATCATGTGCCATGTTTAGCAACATGACTAAAAAATTTGATAACTGCTTTATTTCTGGAATGCTGAAATTGATGAGAATGCACTGAGTTCAAATTTTTAAACACTGTTCTGATTATAATTGGTTTGGGAACCATGAATGAAAACAATCTAGTATCTTTAAAACAGACTCAATTAATAAGCAGGTAGATGTAATACAACATTTCCATTTTTAAATTCTTAGAACTCAAGGATTAAAACAAAGATAAATAGATAGTAGAATAAAAAGTTATTTAATCATTAACACACCTGTAAGAAGTACTAAAATGAAGAAATGGACAATACCAAGGGCCGGTGAGAAGGGAAAACAACTGTTACTCTCATTGCTGGTGGGAATGCAAAATGGGAAAGCCACTGCAGAAAACAGTTTGAGAGCTTCTTATTAAGTTAAACATACACATATCATATGACCCAGCAATTCCACTCCTAACATGAGCCCTCAAAAAGACCTGTACACAAACACTTAGAGTACTTTTATTCATATTAATTAAAAAGTGTAAAGAGTCAAAATATCCATCATTAGTAAACAGAAAAACAAGGTATGGTACACCCATGCAATGGAACACTACTCAACAATAAAAAGAATGAACTACAGAAGAAGCCAAACTGGCTAAATACTGTACAATTACATTTATATGACCTTCTGGGACAGGCAAAACTAGGAGCACAGGATTAATTAGATCAGTGGATGCCAGGGGCTGGTAGTAGAGACAGGGGACTGACTTCAAAGGAGCATCAGGGAACATTCTGTGATGATGCAAATGTTCTATATCTTACCATGATAGTGGTCATGATTTCCCAGCTGCATACATCTGTCAAAACTCATCAGACTATATACATAAAAGATGTATTTTATTATATATAAATTGTACCTCATAAACCTGACTTAAAAACAAAAAAAGATAGTGGAAAGAGATCTCAAGAGCAAAAGTAGTTGACTCATTTCTGTATAAGTCACAAACACTTATTTTGGAGCCACCAACCTGTGTAACCTAAATGCATTAATAATTTAGTCTAATGAACTGAAACGCTTTTTATCTGAAAAATAAGACTTGAGTCTACATTTTAAGAACCATCAGTTCTAACTCTGATATAAATGGAAAACTATGAAACAGCAAAATACCTTAAAAAGGAGATTACTTTTCTTAACATTTTATCATTCCTACAGTTGAAAAAATTATATAATATAAATTATCTAATCTGAAGATAAGACTGAGTGAGCTGCTTCAAGATCTACAGAAATAAGGCACTTTAGTTCAATTAAATGATTTCCCTGCAGGCAATGTCTTTTCAATCTGAGCTAATGACATCATTTAAGGAGGATGGTCCATTTAACTAAAAGGATCTTTTACAAGGCAGACAGACAGAAGGCAATCTAGAAATGTTTGCAAGGACTTCCCATATTTCAAAATTATAATGGTGAAGTACTTACATAAAATTCTTAAAGTTAGATATTAATCAATATGTTGCAGAAATAATTTCATGAAAAAGAAAGTAATGAAGCTCTTAGGAAGTTTTCCTCATGATTTTTCGCCTGTAACAAAGCAATTCTTTCTAATGGCAATTAGGCTACTCCAGAGAGCAGAGTCACAGAGTTTGCTAGAAATTCGGGCCTTACCTCTGAAATGCTAAACTTCTTTACCTACCTGCTGTTTTTAGGGTAGCCAATCCCAGGTTTGATAGGTTTACGTTTTGCTTGACTTTAAATGTCTGCATGTGAAATAATCAAAAGCACAATTGCCAACCATCCCTAACTAAACTAGGGTGACCAGAAATTAAACTGTTTATTCTCCAAGATGAGAAAAAGTTCCAAGAATTCTCCAGAGGGCCCTTTCCTTAACCCTGTGTCCTAGAATCTTTAAAGTCCTAAGTAGAATATCTTTGCATAAAAATCATACCTTGGGTGGAGGACTGATGACTCTTAAATCATACAGTAGATTAAGTCACACCAAATTCTCTAAGAAAGGTTTCCTTTTCTTAAGTCTGAATTTTAAACTTATTTTCCATTAAACGGTATAAATAGGAACTACTATTTTGTAGACCTTGGCAAGGAAATTAGACCAATAAGGGCAAGAGACAGAAAGTCTCAATGCCACATGTGTGGGGACACGTGTGACCTTGGAAATGTCACTTAACACATTAATACTGCAGTTTCCTCATCTGTGAAATAATCTCTGAAATTACTTTCAACTCTCATAGTTAATAATTCTTTCACATATCAAAAAAAAGATTCATTTTTAAAACCAAATGAATGAAATACAGAGCTACCATTAAATGAGTCAAGTTTTATACTTGGTAATATTGACATAGTCTGCAAAGTACCAAGCCCCAGGCTTTAAAGACGATTAATTAATCTGGCTGTTGAGAAATGTGCCTGGCCTGGGAAATTAAAGTTCAAAGTAAACCAATACCAGACTAAGGAATTAGTTAAATGTCTATGAAAATTTTGATACCTTAGCCAAAGCTTCATCCAGTCCCTTTCTTTGCAAATGGTCATAACAAATTAAAAGAAAAAATAAGCAGCCATCCTTAGAAGGAGCCCTATTTTTTAAAGTTGACCTTTTTTTTTTCTTTGAGTGGAACAATTCATGTTCTTTTATATTTCTAATATAAAATACTATTAACATTTCAATTTTCATTTATAAAAATTACAAAGCCAATATATTTCATCTACAATAATTTATCTCAATCCCATGGGTAGGGAAAGTGGGTAAGGATCAGACAAACCAAGGTTGATCATAAGAGGGATAAATGTTTGAGTGCCAGTTAAAGAGATTTTTATTATATAAACAGAAAGAGCCTTAAAAGTTCTAAAGATAAGAGCCATGGAAATTCAATGTTATTCTTGTTATACAGTATTTGCTTCAGTTTATACAAGCAAATTCCTCCATGTTTGGAAATTAAGCCAAGTTTCTTATCATTTGCAATAGATACACATCAGTAATTATACACAACTAAAGAGGAAGAATGTGAACGATTTAGTGGTTGGTCCTTTCCAGTAAATAACTTATTCATCTTGATGAATATACTAATATTAAGTCATATCACTTTTTTCTACTAGAAAGCTAAGCTCTAAGCTTTTTAAAAGATTCAATTATCTAGGTATTATATATTTGGGTTTTTGGCAAGTTTTTTGTTTTTCTTTTTCAAACAGAGTCTTGCTTTGTCACCTAAGCTGGGGTGCAGTGATTTGATCACAGCTGCTTATAAACTCAAATTCCTGGGCTCAATGGATTCTCCTGCGTCAGCCTTCTGAGTGGCTGAAACTACAGGCACATGCCACACTATACCTGGCTAATTTTGTTTTATTTTTTGTACAGATGGGGATATCTCGATGTTACCCAGACTGGTCTTGAACTCCTGGCCGCAAACAATCCCCCTACTTCTGCCTCCCAAAGTGCTAGGATAACCAATGTGAAAAACCATACCAGGTCATATTACATGTTTTAACCTTATCTTACATCATAACATGAATGAATGTATAAGTGGATTTTTGGAATTTTCTTCTTATTAGTAAATACCTACTTTTGAAACTCTAGAAGTAGTGAATTTAACATTTATTAGCAAAGTACAATTCTCAAACATTTATTAGCAAGGTACAATTCTCAATACTGAAAACAAAATAAAATCTCGGCTACCTCAAATCCATTTGGAAACAGATGATGTATAAACAACAGTGTATTATTTAAGATCTTACATTATGTTTAGATTTATTGGACAACCACCCTGTGATGAAGATACAGTCTTATACAAGAAAAAGGGAAGGAGTCACCTGTTAGGGAACCATCTGAGAAACCTAGGAAGTTGCTTAACTCTTGAAAAACCCACCTACCTGGTGGCTCCTATCTAATACATCTTCGTGGTTAACATTAGGGGTTATTAAGGAATAGTTCCTTGTGTAAATGCAAATAACAATGCATCAGTTACAATGGACCTTGAACACACAGGTTTGAACTGCATGGTCACTTTTATGTGGATTCGTTTTTGTTGTTGTTGTTGTTACCTATCTCTTTAATTAAATCGTAAACACATAGATCATGTATACATTAATGCATTTAGGGGGTACAATGTGCTGATTTCATATAGAATTAGGAATGTTTACATCACTCTGGTTAATATATACCTCATCTCATTTACTGAATTATTGTATTAAGACATTTATACTCTATACTAATAGATCTAACATGTACCCTTGCATTAGGCACCATAGGTGTGATCCCATCATTCACCCTCCCCCGATCTGACCTCTCCCCTCTCCTCAAGTCCCCCTCCCTCCTTCATCTTGGGCCATAGTTGTGATCTACTCTTTATATGAAAGTGCGAGTGATTAAAAATTGGTTTCATAATAGTACTGAGTACAATGGATATTTTTTCCTCCATTCGTGAGATACTTTACTAAGTAGGATATGTTCCAGCTCCATCCATGTAAACATAAAAGAGGTAATATCATCTTTTTTGAGGCTGCATAATATTCCATGGTACACATATAACATAATTTATTAATCCATTCATGGATCGATGGGCACTTGGGCTTCTTCCATGATTTGGCTATTATGAACTGAGCTGCAATGAACAATCTGGTGCAAATATCTTTGTTATAAAGTGATTTTCAATCTTTTGGATATACACCAAGTAGCGGAATTGCAGGGTCAAATGGCAGGTCTACTTTTAGAACCCTGAGTATTCTCCATACTTCTTTCCAAAAGGGACGTATTAGCTTGCACTCCCACCAGCAGTGTAGAAGTGTTCCCTTTTCTCCACATCCACGCCAACATCTGTAATTAGGTGATTTTGTTATGTGAGCCATTCTTACTGGAGCTAAATGATATCTTAAAGTGTTATTTTATTTTTTATTAAATCATAGCTGTGTACATTAATGCAATCATGGAGTACAGTGTGTTGGTTTCATACACAATCTGAAACATTTTCATCAAGCTGGTTAACATAGCCTTCATGGCATTTTCTTGGTTATTATGTAAAGACTTTTATATTCTGCATTCAGTAAGTTTCACCTGTACCCTTCTAAGATGCACCGTAGGTGTGGTCCCAATTACCCTCCCTCCACCAAACCTCCCCCCTCCCATCCCCTCCCCTCCTTGCCCATTTCTCCATACTCTTGTGCTATAATTGGGTTACAGCCTTCATATGAAAGCTATAAATTAGTTTCATAGTAGGTCTGAGTACATTGGATACTTTTTCTTCCATTCTTGAGATACTTTGCTAAGAAGAATATGTTCCAGCTCCATCCATGTAAACAAGAAAGAGATAAAGTCTCCATCTTTCTTTAAGGCTGTATAATATTCCACGGTGTACATATACCACAATTTATTAATCCTTTTGTGGGTCACTGGGCACTTGGGCTTCTTCCATGACTTAGCAATTATGAATTGGACTGCAATAAACATTCTGGTACAAAGATCTTTGTTATAATGTGATTTTTGGTCTTCTGGATATATACCTAGTAGAGGAATTATAGGATCAATGGCAGATCTATTTTTAGATCTCTAAGTATTCTTCAAAGATCTTTCCAAAAGGACCATATTAGTTTCCGTTCCCACCAGCAATGTAGAAGTGTTCCCTTTTGTCCACATCCATGCCAACATCACTGGTTTTGGGATTTTGTGATGTGGGCTAATCTTACTGGAGTTAGATGATATCTCAAAGTAGTTTTGGTTTGCATTTCTCTGATGATTAAGGATGATGAGCATTTTTTCATGTGTCTGTAGGCCGTGTGCCTGTCTTCTTCGAAGAAGTTTCTCTTCAGGTCCCTTGTTCACCCTGAGATGGGATTACTTGTTCTTTTCTTGCTAATATGTTTGAGTTCTCTGTGTATTCTGGAAATTAAACCTTTGTCAGAGACATAACCTGCAAAGATTTTCTCCCATTCTGAGGGCTGTCTGCTTGCCTTACTAACTGTCTTCTTTGCTATGTAGAAGCTTTTTAGTATGAACAGATCCCAGTAGTGTATTTTTGATGCTGCTTCAATTGCCCGGGGGGTGCACCTTATAAAATATTCGCCTAGACCGATTCCCTCAAGAGTTTTCCCTGTATTTTCTTCTAGTATTTTTATAGCTTCATGTCTTAAGTTTAAATTTTTAATCCAGTGAGAGTCTATCTTAGTTAATGGTAAAAGGTGTGGGTCCAGTTTCAGTCTTCTACAGGTTGCTAGCCAGTTCACCCAGCACCATTTGTTAAATAGGGAATCTTTTCCCCACTGAAAGTTTTTAATTGGCTTGTCAAAGATCAAATAGCGGTAAGTAGCTGGGTTCATCTCTTGGTTCTCTATTCTGTTCCATACATCTACCTCTCTGTGTTTATGCCAGTACCATGCTGTTTTGATCACTATTGATTTATAATATAGTCTGAGGTCTGGTAGTGTAACTCCTCCTTCTTTGTTTTTATTTCTGTGTGATGTCTTGGCTATTCGAGATTTTTTCTGATTCCATATAAAATGATAAATTATTTTTTCGAGATCTTTAAAATAAGAAAATGGAACTTTAATAGGGATTGCATTAAAATTGTATATTGCTTTGGGTTGTATAGATATTTTGACAATGTTGATTCTTCCCAGCCATGAGCATGTTATGTTTTTCCATTTGTTAACATCTTCAGCTATTTCTTTCTGTAGAGTTTCATAGTTCTCTTTATAGAGATCTTTCACATCCTTTGTCAGGTTTAACTCCCAAATATTTCATCTTCTTTGGCACTGCTATAAATGAAATAGAGTCTTTGACTGTTTTTTCAGCTTGGCTATTGTTGATATATATAAAGGCTACAGATTTATGAGTGTTGATTTTGTAACCTGAGACACTGCTGTATTCCTTGATCACTTCTAACAGTTTTGTAGTAGAATCCCTGGTATTTTCCAGGTATACAATCATATCATCTGCAAAGAGTGAAAGTTTCATCTCTTCTGACCCTATGTGGATATCCTTGATGGCCTTTTCTTCCCTAATTGCAATGGCTAAAACTTCCATTACAATGTTAAAGAGCAGTGGAGACAATGGGCAACTTTGCCTGGTTCCTGATCTGAGTGGAAAGATTTTGATTTAACTCCACTCAATACAATATTGGCTGTAGGTTTAATATAGATGGCCTCTATCAGTTTAAGAAATGTCCCTTCTATACCCATTTTCTTAAGTGTTATGATCATGACATCTGTTTTCTTTAGAAAAGGATCTATTTATCTCTCTTGCCCAGTGATCTAAGGGATTGTTGACTCTTTTTATGTTTATTAATTTGAGGTCCCTGTGGAGTCTAGTTATAAAGCTTTTGTTGGAATCAAAATATGCAAATATCCTTTCCCAATGTGTAGGTTGTCTGTTTGCTTTGGTTGTTGTTGCCTTAGCTGTACAGAAGCTTTTCAGTTTCATTAAGTCCCATTTGTTTATTTTTGTAGTTTTTGCAATCACCACAGAAGTCTTCTTCATAAAGTCCTTCCCCAAGCCGATAGCTTCCAGTGTTTTCCCCACACTTTCTTTGAGGATTTTAATTGTTTCGGGCCTTAGATTAAGGTCTTTTATCCATCTTGAATGAATATTTGTATGTGGAGAAAGGTGCAGGTCCAGTTTCAGTTTTTTACATGTGGAGCCGATATTCTCCCAAAAGAGAGAACTAAGGGTTTCACGTGAACACAAACGCTGTGTATAAAAATAATATAAAAGGAAATCAGGTCACACAGTGAAGGGAAGAGTGTGTGCACGTGTGGGTATATGCAGGAATATGTACATATAAACCCAAATGATAGGGCAAAACATAAGACAAATACCACGAAAAAAGTTAAAATATTTTTTAAAAGAATAAAACATGTCAGCATGATATCAATAAATATAAAAAAAGCTTTAACATTCCTTTTAATGATAGAAAATGAAACTAAGAATATCAGGTAACATTTTCCTT
>CAUYRH010070048.1:0-31891 GCA_963574655.1 Perodicticus potto
CATAAGGTATCTGTATGATATCTCTGAAACTATTATCTTCAGTGCAGATTTCTCTTTGGTTTCAACTTCTCATTTGCACATCTACTCATAGACATCTGTAATACTGCATCTCAAAGCCTACCTCTGATCTTCCTTGTCATAGTAAATAAATATCATCTTTGTCTTCCAAGTTTCCTAAGCCATAAACCCAGAAGTCATGCCAGACATACTCAAGTTCTATAATTTATAGAGCATTTAGCCAACAATTATTTACAAAGGTGAAGGTCCTATTTAAAGAAATCACCATGGAATTCTGCAGTACTTTTGAAACTCAGTACCATGAGAGCCCAGAAACCATTCTTCGCTTCAAAAGGGCAACAGGATGGAGAGATTCCTAGAACCCAAGGCAGGGAGGGCTGTGTGGAAAGAACCCAAAGCCCCATGTCTTTAGTCAAGGTCATGGCCAGCTCTCAGCACATCATTGGGACGGTAGAGGAAAACAACACCTCACAGTCACTCTCCTCCCCGTGTCATAACTCCTGCATGTCCTGAAGCTACAGGCCAAGAGAAACTCACACACACACACACACACACACATGCACACATGCACACACATGCACACATACACCTGCTACGGAATCATAAGTGTGTCTCAGGGGACACAGGGCAGATTGGAAAAGGGAAAAATGTAGATCAGGATGGCATCATCATAAACATTTTTCTAACTCATATCTGGTAATTTCATGTCCATAACTATCAAATAATGTTCTATCATGGCTCGGCACCTATAGCTTAGCAGCTAGGGTGCCAGCCACATACACTGGAGCTGGTGGGTTCAAATCTAGCCCAGGCCTACCAACAACAATGACAACTACAGCCAAAAAATATCTGGGCATTGTGGAAGGTGCCTATAGTTCCAGCTCTTGGGAGGCTGAGGCAAGAGAATCTCTTGAGCCCAAAAGTTTGAAGTTACTGTGAGCTATGACACCATGGTACTCTACCCAGGGCGACATAGTGAGACTCTGTCTCAAAAAAGAAAAAAATGTTCTATAATGTCCTTAAACTTAAAAAAAAATGTTGTGTGTGATGAAATAGGAACATCAGACAGAGCAGAATTTAAAGAAAAGACCAAGCCAGAGACCCTGCTGGGGTAGTGGAGCATGATTTCTGCATAGTCTCTGCCAAGAGCAGCACACTGGTGGCCAAGAAGTGCTTGTTGACTGCCTCCAACTCTCAACCAACAGAAGCCCATGTTCTTTCTGGCTTGTTCAGTTCAGTGAGTGTATGAAGCACCTCTTGAAGACTGGCTCTGCAGTGCTCACTCATGCACTGACACATAATCAAATGTTTTACTTTGGTTCCATTATCTTTTCATCAAAATACTGGGAAAAAAATGATTGACATCACCACGTTGATTCAGTTGAGAACAAACAATCTTCAAAGCAGGGGCATCTCTCCCTGATCTTGCTCAATAGTTTGCAATATTAAATTCATAAATTGAATTACTTCTGCTTCTGACTGACTTTTCTTGAAAGCACATATGATTCTCTTTCTTTTTACATAATCAATCATGGATTAAAGTAAGTAACACAGGTTGTTTGGTACAGATCGATTTTTCTATAAAACCATGAAAGGGAAGATCAGCAAGAGGAGGGTGAAGACAGCTGAAATAAAAGCTTTGCAAGGAAAATTTTAAGGCACTTCTTCCTTTAGGTCTCAGGAAATTGCATTTTCCTTTCTTCATAAGTTATTGTGGAATTTTCTGTTTGCTTTTCTATTAATTTTTTATTTTTTTATAGGCACATAATATTTATATGCATTTATGGGGTACACCTGTTATTTTTATATAAGCATATAACATATACTGATCAAATCAGGGTAATTGGGATATCTGTCACCTCAAATATTTATCATTTCTTTGTGTTAGGGACATTCCAAATCCACTCCAACTTACTTTGATATAAACAATAATGTATTGTTAACTACAGTCACCCTATTATGCTACTTAACACTAAATCTTATTCCTACTATCTGACTGTAAATAAAACTTCTCTTTCTCCTTCCTTACCCCTTCCTGGTACCCTTTCCAGCCTTTGGTAGTGGTCATTCTATTTTCTACCTTGGTGAGATCAATTTTTTTAGCTCTCTTCTATGAGTGAGAACATACAATAGTTGTCTTTCAGTGCCTTGTTTATTTCACTTACATTCATGTTCTTCATTTCCATCTATGTTGTTGAAAGTGACAAGATTTCATTCTTTTTTATGACTGAATAATATTTCATTTTATATATGTACCACTTGTTTTACTTTTGTTTTTGCATTTAAAACTACTTAATTTTCATAAGGCCGTGCCACATTCACGATGTTCAAAAAGTGTGGAACAATTTGCTTTGCCGTTTGTGTGCTTGTTTTTTAATTTCAGGTTAAAATGAGGGTACAAACAACAAAATCACAATGTTTGAATTTGTTAGGCATAGTCCCTCTCGTAGTTATGTTCTGCACCCAAAGGTATAATACATCCCCACATTGTGTCCATTCAGTGCACCACTTTTCTTTATCCATTCATTCACCAATGAATACTTAAGTAGATTACATTTTTTGGCTGTTGTGAACAACATTGTAATAAATGTGGTAGTGCAGATATCTCTTTGATATACTGATTTTCTTTTTTTAAAATATATACCCATCAGTGAAATTACTGGATCGTATTACAATTCTACTTTTAGTTTCTTAGAAATTGCCATATTGTTTTCCACTAATTTATTTTCCCACCAACTACAAGCATTCCCCTCTGTCCACATCTTCACCAGCATCTTACTTTTTGTCTTTTTGATAAAACCCATTTTAACTAAGGTGAGATGACATCTCATTGTGGTTTTGACTTGCATTTCTCTGATGATTAGTGAGTGTACTTTTCTTTCACATACCTGTTGGCCATTTGTATGTCTTCCTTTGAGAAATGTCTATTCAGATCTTTTGCCCATTTTTTAATCAGATTATTTTTTGGGGGGGGAATTTTGCTTTTGTTTTTGGTTTTTGCTATTGAGTTGTTTGAATTCCTTATATATTCTGGCTGTTAATTCATGGTCTTTTGAATAGTTTGCAAGTATTTTCTCCCATTCTGTGAAGTGTCTCTTCACTTTGTTAATCGTTTCCTTTGCAGTGCTTTTGAGCTTGATGTGGCCCCATTTGTCCATTTTTGCTTAGGTTTTCTGTGCTTTCGAGCTTATTGTGGGGTAGTGAAACCAGCTAATGGAGTCTAAATTTCATGTCTTTAAATGTGGGCTGGGCTTAGTAACTCATGTCTAACAAATAGAATAAGAGATGAGATCACCTATGCGATTTTCACATGCACTCCTGACAGGCTGGCTCTCTCTTTCATGGGGCTTGGAGCTGCAGGGGAGAAGTCTGCCCATGCTGAAGTTGTTGTGCTGAGGAGACCACCTCGAAATGGAGCCAAGCCAGGGCAGTTTCACCTGGTCTAGCCTCAGTACCGACTGATGGCAATCACAGGAGAGACCCCCAAAAAGAAGTGTGCAGCCATCCCGTCCGCCACCAGAACTGTGAAACACGATGTTAGGGAAGTATTGTTATTATTTTTTGCCACTAATTTGGGGGTAATTTGTAAGACAACAGTAGTACTCAGAGTATTTGGCTTTTCCTTCATTACACTCTGTTCCTTGTCCAAGTTCTGGGCCTTCTTCTCTTAGCCATTTTGCTTTTCCTTCAGAAAATTCATCTTAATTTAATTTATATGTCAGTTCTGAAATATTTACCTTCAGCACAGTTTTCTTTTCTGGGTTGCCAATGTCCATTTGCATATCTGCCCAAGGATCATGGATAACACAAACATAATACATCCCAGAACTGACCCTTGGAATTCCACATCTTGGTAAATGGCAGCTCTAGCCATCCTTTGCTTAAGCCATAAACTCAGAAGTATTCTGGACAAATCCCTATTTGTAGGTCCCCAAACCAATGCATAACCAAGTTCCTCCAATTCTTTTTCTAAAATTATGGCATTTATAAATTATTGTTGTTCCAGTTCCTATCACGCTACTCTAAGGGACATTTCTCACAAAGAGTGATACTATAATTTCTCAATATTCTCTTTGCTTGTAATCTTGTCACCTCCACTGCTAAGACTCCACCATCTATTCTTCATGCAATCACTACGGTAATTGTTTTAAAGCATAATTTAGACAACTTTAACCCCCAACCTTCATAAGAACACTCAACTAGGCCTAAAACCCATGCAGCCTAAGTTGGCATAGGAGTTCCTGATGATTTGACGCTACTTTTCTCTCCAAGCTCATTGACTGTTCCCCTCTCTTTTGTCCCAGATCTAGGTGCTGTGGCTTTCTCTTAGTTCCTCAGAAGTTCCACATACTTTTTGGAAGCCCTTTTGTCTGTGCTGTCCTTTCGTGTGAAATGTCATTCCTCCCTCCTCTGGTTCTACCTTCAAACCCTCTAAAAACTTGTCTTTTTTTAGTGGTCTTTATTTATTTTTCACATTCCAGCTTAAATGCTACTTCTTGCAGAATCTGTGGCTTCCACCTTCTATCTGATTTTGATCCTCTTAGGTTAGCATCCTTCAAAAAATGCTTTCTTTTTTTATTTATCACAATTAGACATTATACCATATATGCTTTGTTTGTTGAATTTGTTTACATCTTATTTTTACCATTTCCCTGAAAGCTCCACAACAGCAGAAATCAACTCTCATTTGTTTACCACCTAACACCCGAATTCGGTAGTTTCCACATCTTAGTAGGTGTTAATTTATGCTTACTAAATTAAGACATATTTGTTGAATTTGATCTGTAGCTAATGTGACCACTTGATCATGTAGATAGGCATCTGGGAGAAATCGCTATAAGGATAAGATTTTTAAGAACTTCGTTCATTCACAGACAAGTCAAAGTTCAAGATCTGTCTTCAAAAACAGTCATAGGACCTTAAGATTACATTGACTTAAAGAATCTCTGAGTTGGCCAGGCGTGATGGCTCACCCCTCTAACCCCAGCACTCTAGGAGACTAAGGTGAGGGGATCTGGTGAACTCAGCAGTTCAAGATGTGAGTATAAGAATGAGACACCCATTTCTACTAAATACAGAAAAATTAGCCCAATATTGTGGCATCATCCATAGCCCCAGCCTCACAGAGGCTGAGGCAGGAGGATAACTTGAGTCCAGGAGTTTGAGGTTGCTGTGAGCTAGACTGACACCTGGCCTTGGCAACAGAATGAGACTCTGTCAAAAAAAAAAAAAAAATTCTAAATTCATCTCCATTTTGCTATGATTTTTAGGCAAGCCTAACCTTCAGTTTCTATAGAATCCATTGGAACAAAGATCAACCAGACTAAAAGAAAAAAAAAATACATTAGGAATTACTTTCCTCAGTTTTACTGAAAAACAAAGTGATATTTTTTAGGAATAGAAATTGAGTCCTATTGCTGCTATTTAAAATGTTTTTACCCCTGTCATTATAACCATCCAAAGCACCAAAGCAAACTGTTTTCATAGCTTAGATAGCCTATTGTTAGTAAATATTTTCACGGTCAATGAGTAAGAATTCTGAGAACTAAATTGAACATATTTTAAATTATAATTGAAAATAGAGGAACTAACATTAAATAAAAATGTTCAAGGGCCAGACAATGGGAAATGTCATTTCCTCTCTATATAAAATATTATCACAATTCTGGCTTCTGATTTGCTACAATGACCACCCTAACAAAAATCTACAACAATCACAACCCTAACAAAAATTCTAAAACAATCACAACCCTAGCAAAAATTCCATTCTGAAAACAATATGGGTATGAAATTGTGTTCTTGATTATACACAATGCAGAAAAAAGCCTTTGGTGAATACCTGTCACATGCATGAGGCTCTCCACCACTATTGTGGCATCCATGACAATTCAGAATAAAATAGGTCAGATAACCATCAGTCAATCACATTTCCCTTTCCTCGTGGGATCAGAAACATCCCAGCTTTCTCCTGCTGTCCTGAGCCTGATATCAGCATCTTTCTTTTTTTTTTAACCTGCAAGATTGTGAATAATATTTTTCCCCCTCTGTCAATACTTTTACCAAAGAATGAACCAAATAAATTAAATCAACAGATAACAGAGCATGTGAATGAATTAAGCAATGCCCGCTCTCATCACTGTCCCTTCTGTAAATGACAGATTAGCTGCTCATCTAAAATCTGTCAAGCAAATGCTTTGAAAACCCACATAAATTAAAAGAACTATAAGCCAGTCTTGTTATGTGGAAGTGGATGACAGCATTATGGCTTGTAGTTGCATTTATTGAATTAAAGCCTGAGGGCAACAATCTTGAATTTTTGAGATGAGTGTTTTCAAAATTATTTTTGAGGAAAAATATGTACTTGCTTATTGTAAAAGGATCATTAAGTCCTACTGTGTAATGTTTCTTCCTTTTTCCTTTCTTCCTAAGAAACATTTAACTAGGAATAGTCCATAGCTTATTTTGTATTTCTATATAGTCTGTCCAAAAATGGTATTGCAGAAACATTAACAAGTTTTACGTTTTTAAAAAAAATTTTCTTGTTTGAAAATGTTGTGCAATACTGAATTGATATACACGAATGGATATAAATAGGTTTTCCAGGAACTTGGACACTTTTATAAATGCTGTTGGGCATTTGGGGTTTCCAAATGGATGTGTGATGTGCTGTACATTCAGATTCATTGTATTTTTTTTATTTGGCTCTTTTATTTCCAGGAACATTTCAAGAAACTAGTGTCTAACTAAACACTTGTTGAGAAATTTTGTTCCCCCCCACCAAATTACTTAAGCATGGGATAATCCAGTGCCCTCTCAGTGAGGGCTCCACCCACAAGGTCTAATGTTGCAAATCGTTCTAATTTCCAACACCATGTCACTGGGGATTGGGGGTTCAATATATACATTTTAGGGGGACACAAATATGCAATCCATAAAAATTTTAGAGTATGATTATTTCTTCATCTAGAATCTTTATATCTTCCCTGTGTAACACATTATAGGAGATGACGGGTGTAAGGATGGATATATAAGAGCAATGACAGTAAGGGGGTTCCTGGAAGAAGCTTCCAGTTAAGGAGGAGAGTGCATTTTCACAATTAACTACAGTTT
The DNA here is from genome assembly GCA_963574655.1 of Perodicticus potto. NCBI lineage: Eukaryota > Metazoa > Chordata > Mammalia > Primates > Lorisidae > Perodicticus > Perodicticus potto. Next base: position 7,129 of record CAUYRH010070048.1, read on the forward strand.
ATTTCAGAACCTGCAACTTTGTTTCCCTCCTTTAAACAATCTTGAGAGCTAGCCAGACAGGTCTACTTAACTTGCTGTCCACCCACAGCTGTCTCCTGGCCCTTTAAACTTCAATTTACTCATAATAAAAGGAGAGGATAGGACTCCAGGACCTCAAGTCTCTTAGCAATTCTCAGTGTCTCATCTGTATACCCCCCTTCTATGTGTTTGCAAAGGCAAAAACTAAAGAAGTCGGGCAGCCAGGAGAAGAATGAGCAGTCAATCTGTTTCTTCGATCTTGGTTTTGGTTCCTATTTATTTTATTATCAAACTTACATTAGAACAAGCTTAGTAATTGTTTGAAACAAAAGGAGCATTACTCAGAAAGCAGAATCTCCGCTGTGTTGTGATTAAAAAACTTTGAAAAGCTCAAGAAGTATAGTTTTCCCCAGTATTGTTTTTCTTCTCTTCCACAGAAACCTTTTTGTGCAGGTTCGAGTGCAAGATTAGATACTAATTTTGATTTTCTACATTATAGATCAGTCTTTAGCTCAGTGTTGCGATATGGGCTTATCTACAGGGATTGTTTCTGAAACGTTGCTGTTGAAAGTGATAGGCCACCTTTGTTTTTCTAAATTATTCAGAATGGAAATAACTGACTGATTTGCTGATATGCAGATAAATATCTGGTATTATTTAACCAGCACCAACCTGCCTGAATGTTGGACTATCTTTCCACTACTCTGGGAATAGTGAACCTAAAATTAAAAAAAGAAAACGAGGAACTTTGTTTCCTGTGGAGTAAATATAAGATATCAGATAGTCCCTCTAGGACTTAAGAAAATTAGATAAGCTCTAGTTTCTTGCACAAGAAGAAATGTGCCCTTTTCAAATACTGATAGAAAGCTCTCTCTGGGTGGAGTTGCCAGGGTTTCAAAATGGGGCACTGAAAATCCAAGAAATGACATAAGATTACGTGGGCAGGACTGTAAGCGAGGGCAGTTGTTTATTTCCATCTAGAAGTAATGAAATTGTTAGATAGCAAGGACCTTGGAGACTCTCGTAAGGGACGAAGTGGGTGCTTTGCCTTGGTGAGGCCTCCAACAATTGGCCCACCTGGGAAGAAGGAGGAGTTCAGCCGGGCTTGGTGCTGCCCCCTCTCCCCACGCCCCATCCTATCTTTGCAACTTCTGCACCTGTGGAAGAGGTGTGGCCAGACAGCCCAGGCAAGGTAGGATTAATAGGATTTGGAAGTTACCTAGAGTAACCCCAGGCTAAGTATTCCATCCTTAACTGTCCATCAAAATGCTTCACAGGTCATGGCTAAACCATGAGGAAGGCCCAATTCAGACAGGATAAAGCAGAACGCCAGACCATAAACGAGGGCTTTTTTTGTCTCCATAAGGTTCCCGTTTAATGTCTGTGGGGAAGGTATCTTGCTCCATAAATCTTTCTCTTCCTTGATGAAATTTGTTTCATGCTTTCCTTGTTTTTGGTACATCTGGCCATTTTTCGGCCAAGAACTGTGAACCCAGACAGCTGCCTGAACCCAACCAAATGACCAAGAACCCAGGAGGAGACCTGAAAAGTCACTTTCCTGCAAAGCCCTGCTGCCTCGCTGGTGTTTGTCTCCACCCGCCCGTCTACATTCTCTGGTTTTCCTCTGCACTTTGAAATACTTTTCTCTGAATTTGCTATTCAAAGTTAAATTCAAAACTGGCAGAAGAGATGTTGGGTTGAGTTTTAGAATATCCTTTTCTCTGACATTATTTTGGTTTTCTAATTTTAGGGCAAGCCTGTTCCTGTCTTCAGTATCCCAACATGTGGCCCCCATGTGTATGCTTTCTCCTTTGGAATTAATGCCCCCAGGCCTTTCCCGCCTTCCCGGAGCCACCCCTCTTGCCCTGCACTCCCACCTACTTTGTTCACATTACTGTCAGCCTAAAGGGGACACCAGCTTCTGCCACCACCCTTTCCCTCCTTTATACTTCTTTTCCTGAGTACCTGATCATTCTAATTATTCCCATCTTTCCCTACATTCATCCGTGCTGAGCAACACTAACTAATGGTAGTTAAGGAAATATTCTCTTTTGACTATGTTATGCTACAGAGCATGAAAACCAGTCTATATTAGTTCTTATAGGAACGACGAACCATCTCTAGAAGTCACTCCTCAAAGAGCACTTTTCAGCTTCCAGCGCCTCCCCACCCTGTTTGCCCTACCTTCCTCCACACGAAGAGCAAGCCCTTCTTCCCTGTGACAAGGGCAGTCGCTTCATTTGCCCATCCACTTATGCCTGCTGTGTGTTTTTGATGGTGCTGCCAAGTTCTGGGCACCAAATGGAAGGAGCCTGCAGTGTCTGCCACGGATCTCCTGGAGCCCAGGCTTAGCAATATGTCTGCCTGCAGATCCTGCCCCCCCCAAGGCCTTATGGAGTGGAAAGAGAAGTCCAGAGAGCAGGGCACATTTTATGTAAACCCCCAACCTCCACCAATGCCCTTCTCAATCCCCTATATTATTGAGAAACAGAATTGAATCACAAGATGAAATATTTTAAATTACAGAGCTTTGCTGGAAGGAACGTTCCCGGTGGTAAGGGGAGGTCTGAGCACCAAATAGACACAGGGTTAACCCACAGGTGTACACTAATGTGGTGAAATCCTAGAGGTCCTGGAAATGCCTAAGAGCAATCTACATGAAATGTTTACTGCTCCTAACAGAGATCCAACATTGTTCAAATCTTCTTCCACCTGATAAAATGCAAACGTCCCCCAGAAGGGATATATTTTGAAATGTGTTCATCAATATCACCTGGGTGCAAAAGAATTTACAGTCAGTTCCTCTTGCAAAATTTTATTCCTCTTGGTGTTAAGTTGAAAATAAATTTTCACCCAGTAAATGAGGAGAAAGGACCACACAGAAGGAAGGGTGAAGATACTGAAAAAAACATTCCGAAGCAGAAAATCCTGTACCAAAACAGCGTAAGGAATAATCCAGTCAACAGTGCAATGTCCAAGGTCTGGTATCTTGGTAATGTTCTTATTCTATTCAAGTTGCATTAAGTACAAACATTGCCAGGGAACTTGAGTTCTCTCCAGAGGATTCTATTTCCTCCTAAATCCATCCCCCACCACACACAAAAGCCTCCCATAGAATAAGAAGTTTTGCCCCCACATAGAAAAATAATATTTCCATTATTATTTGAGGTTTTAAGTAAACTTTTAAAAACTTTGCTTAATTATTTCTCAGAGCGCTCTAAGTTGCTAATTATGTAGAATAATATGATTTTGTCTTTAAAAACTCTAACTCTAAGCATATGTCTTCAATAACTAACATTTACATAAGTTATGAACTTTAAATTATAATTAGAAATTAATGAGTTTTAAACATAGATAAATCATGCACTACAATAGAGAAAACATAGAAAAGAAGAAATTAAAAAAATGCTAAAGCCGAGGAACATTAACACTCATTTTTAGTTTATTTATGACCTTAGTCTAATTCAGACGTCTCATTCTCAACTATTTCTGCTGCTGTTTTATAATAAGATTCCTAATATTCTTTTATTTCAAAACAAAATTTAGTTATTTTTAAAAATATATAAACCAACAATCTCACTGAATTTAACAATCTATTTTTTTTCTGGGTTTTCAGAAAGACCAGATTTTATCAAAACTAAGAAGTCTTCCTAATTGATTTTCACTCTCAGATTCTCCTGTATCACCTCCCTTGGCTATAGTTCTCTGTCACATTTTCTTGGTCTTAAATAATGTCTATTATATAGTGTGTATTATATAGTGTCTTGTACCATGGTTTCTGCCATAGATTAATATTACTTTTGCAATACGTAAGTCAACAAATTAGGTGAATGGCTTTTTTTTCTTTTTTTCCGGACAGGGTCTCACTCTGTTGCCCCAGGCTAGAATGTAGACTGCCTGGCTATCAGCCCAGGTCACAGCAACCTCAGACTCCTGAGTTCAAGTGATCCTCTTGCCTCAGCCTTCTGAGTAGCTGGAATGACAGATGCCCACCAAAAAGCCTGGCCAATTTTTTTCTATCTTTAGTGGACATGGGTCTTGCCCTTGCTCAGGCTGTGCTGGGACTCTAAAACTCAAGGCGTCTATCTGCCTTGGCCTCCTAGAGTGCTACGATTACAGGCATGAGCAACCAAGTCTGGCCATAGCTTTAAAAAAAAATTAGAATATTTTATGTATAAATAATTTAAAAAGATATAGTGAACCCAGGCTTCCGATCTCAGATGTGGGACCTAGAGAAAGCAATTGAGAATATCTGTTCTCTTATATTTTCAGATATCAAGAGGTTGGGTAAATTCAAAGGGTAAATTTTAGGTCTTTTTCAGGTAAAAAGTTCAAGACCAAAAAGCAAGCGATTATTTATAAGGACAGCATATCAAATTGGGAATCTGAAGTAATCTGCATTGTTTACAACTTCAAAATAGTAGTTTGAAAGTGGGGCAAAAGTTAATTTTATGCAACACAAAATGAATGATAAATCATAACTTTTCTTAAAAGTAATGGATTAAAAATATTTTGAATTAAGAAAATGAGACTGCTTCTTCTGAAAATATACATATTTATATTTTATTTTATTTTATAAAACATCTGCAGTAAATATGCAAGAAAAGACCTCATTTAAATTTGAAATAACAGAGTTATTTTTAGTTAATATGCAATTTTAACATTTTAGTTATCTACTTGCATGTATTTTTGCAATCCTGACTTCATCTGCAGGTAAAATTTATACTAAAAATTTCCCTAAGTTCAAGTCCACAAATTGATGATTTTTAAAATCCACAAAGAATTTATATAAGATTTATCAATGTAACCATTTTAAAGTAACAAATAAGTGAGAGGTTACAGACCCAAAGATGAAAGATTATTCCAAGGAGCAAAACCAAAGGAAATCGGAGTCCTGGTTCTGTGTGGTCAATGTGGTCTTGATTCCTCCTGGGTGCAGGGGGGATGAAATCCCTGACCAGGAGAGAATTCCACATGTGGGCTATGGTGGATGGGGATTTAAAGGGTCAGGGAGGAGGGGATGGGGGCATTCATTGTTTCCTGGCGTGAGTCTTCCTGGGTGGGCCAGTTCTACTTGGGTGGTCAACCCAATCAATAATTGGTTTTAGTTATACTCACAATCCAACCATCACCACTATTTAATTTCAGAACACTTTATCACCAGGAGAGAAACTCTGTACTGATGAAGCAGTTGGTCCCCATTCTTCCCTTGTGATGGTTAATTTTATGTGTCAATCTGACTGGGTCACGGATGTCCACTTCTCTGGCTAACGGTTATTTCTGGATATGTCTGTGAGGCTGTTTCTGGATGAGATCAGCATTTGAATCAGTGGACTCAGTAAACCAGGTTGGCTTTCCTCATGTGGATCTCATGCAATCTGTTGAGGGTTTAAGGTGATCAAAACACTGAGGAATTGGGAATTCATGTTTTCTGTGTGACTGAGCTGGAACACTGGTCTCCTACCTTTGATCTGAGATTTACACCATCAGCTTTCTCACTTGTCAGGCCTTTGGGCCAGGATTGAACTACACCACCCACTTTCCTAGGTCTCCAGAGTACAGATGGGAGAAGGTAGGCATTCTCAGCCTCCACAATCATGTGGGATAATACCTCATAATCTCTCTCCATACACATAATATTTACACATATGTAAATATACATATATATACTATGTTATATATAATGCATAAAACATAGTTAACTAGACAGGTTTGACAATTACCTTCAGGATCTCATCCTAGAAAAAGGGCTTTGAAGAGTTGACCAGGTACTGGTGTAGGTACACAGCCTTCCAAGAGGAGTCCTGACTGTGACCACAGTGATACTGAGCCATGAGGTATGTAGCACGTTTTCTAGGATGAGTTCATGAACTTAATTGTCAGACCTAATACATAAATATATATATATATCTATACACATTTATTATTTCTGTTTATCTGGTAAACCTTGACTAATAAACCCTTTCTACAGCCTCTGGCAACTACAAATCTACTTTCAGTTTCTGTTAACTTGCCTACTCTGGACATTTTATATCAATGGAACATCTCTGCCTGGCTTCTTTTGAGATTCAGCCACTTTGTATATATTGGTACTTCATTCCTTCCTATGATTAATAGTTCACTGTATGAATATACTACTTCCATTTATCCATTCCCCTCACTCATCCTAGAAAATGTGCTACACACCTCATTGCTCAATATCACTGTAGTCACAGTCAGGAACATTGATGGACATTTGAACTGTTTCTACTTTTTGGCTGTCACGAATAGTTCTGCATAAACCCTTGTGTATACATTTTGTTTAGACAATTGTTTTCATTTCCCCTGGGTATATATACTAGGTTGGACAACAAAGTTCATAAATTCATCCTAGAAAAAGTGCTACATACGTCATTAGTGAACACCACTAGCTCACCTTCAAAGTGCTCCCCCTGGGAAGCTGTGCACTGTCGCCAGCACCTCGTCCACCGTTCAAAGCACTTTTTCTAGGGAAGTTCATGAACTTAAGTGTCAAATGTAGAATTGCTAGGTCACATGGTAGTTCCCTGGTTTAACTTTATGAGGAGCTAACAAACTGTTTCCCACAGTGGCTGCACCATTTTGCATTTTCACCAGCAGCAGATGACTAACTTCTGCACAACCCTGTCAACACTTGTTATTTTCTATTTTGTTTTTAGTATAGCCATCATAGTGGGTGTGCAGTGGTATGTCATGGTGGTTTTGCATTTCCTCAGTAACCAATGGTTTTGAACACCTTTTAGTATAGCCATCATAGTGGGTGTGCAGTGGTATCTCATGGTGGTTTTGCATTTCCTCAGTAACTAATGGTTTTGAACACCTTTCCATGTGTACATTTAGCCATTTCCGTATCTTTTTGGATAAATATCTATTCAATTGTTTGCTCATTTTTAAATTGGATTGTTTGTGTTTTTTGTTATGAGTTTAATAATACAGGCACTTTATATATTCTGGATACTAGAGCCTTATCAGATGTATAATTTGCAATCACAGAAGAATCTCCACATTTGAGCAGCTCCCTACTTTGGCTGCCTCCTTAAATTGACCTAGTTTTTATAGATTGGACGTACCTCACAAATACGTATCAGTATAGTAGGCCTAAATGTTATGTTGCCCACCATCGTATGTTGACCTGTCTGTTACAGTCCCTGGGGTAGTCAACTTATACAGATTCATTGTATTTTCTTTCATGCTGTTGGTTGACTTCACTTTCTGATAGTGCTCTCTGATTCACGAAAGTTTTAAATTTTAATGAAATACAATTTACCTATTTTTTCTTCTATTGCATTTAGTGTGATATGTAAGAAATTGTTTTCTAATCCAGAGTCATGACGGTTTTGCTGTGTTTCCATCTAAGAGTTTTACGTTTTTAGCTATTATTTAAAAATCTTTGATCTATTTTGAGTTAATTTTTATATATTGGGGAATGTAGTTGTCTATATTCATTCTATTAAATGTGGATATATGATTATTCTAGCACATTTGTTGAAAGTCTATTGTTTTCCCATTAAAATGTCTTTCTATTCTTATTGAAAATTAATGACATAAATATGTGGATTTATTCATGAATTCTCAATTCTAATTCATTGATCTACTAGTGTAGACTAAGACTAGTATCCCACTGTTTTTATTTGTTGTATTTTAATTTGATTTATAATGATAACTTTGTTGTAAGTTTTGAAATCAGGAAATGCGAAGCCTTTAATATTCTTCTTTTTAAAAAATTTTGACTATTTAGGATACCTACCAATTCAGTATAAATTATAGAGCCAGCTTGTCTATTTCTGCAAAATGGAAGTTAGAATTTTGACAGGTACTAGATTGAATTCATAATCTATCTTTGTTCTTTTTCAATGTATACATGTACAGTATACATTTTCCTCTGAGTACTGCTTTAATGCATCCCACAAGTTTTGATATGTTATGTATTATTTCTGTTCATTTCTATGTAATTACTAATATTCCTTGGTATTTCTTCTTTGACCCATTGGATAGTTAAGAGGCTGTTGTTTAATTTGGTGAATTTTCCAGATTTCCTCTTGTTTTTATTTCGAATTTCATTCCATGTGATCAGAACGTTATTATGCATGATTTTAATCTTTTTAAATAGAGATTGCTTTTGTCTTCCAACAGAGAAAATATGCTGGACGATATAACATGTACTCTTGAGAAGGATGAGTAGTATCCTGATGTTGAGTGGAATTTTCTATATACGTCTGTTAAGTCCAGTTGGTTTATTCTGTTGTTCAGTTATTACATTTCCTTGCTAATCTTCTAACCAGTTTTTCTACCCATTGTTGAAAGCAGAATGTTGAGGTTTCCAGCAATTTGTGCTGACTATTCATTTTCCCTTCAATTATTTCTGTTTCATGTGCTTTTGGGATTTATTGTTGGATACTTGTTATGGTTTGAGTGATTGTGTTGCTCCCTACCACCTCCAGATGCATATGTTGAAATTCGAACCCCCTAAGGTGAATGGGATTAGTGTTCTTATAAAAATTCATTTACTGTATGTTTCATATCACTTTTGTTTTTTGTTCCTCTCTATTCTTGTCTCTTACTAACTTTCCTGGTTAATTCCACAGATTTAAGTTTCTCTTAGGTTTTTCTGAACATATATACCCTAAGCTTCTCATTTTTCTTTGTTTTTTTTTTTTTTTTTTGCAGTTTCTGGCCGGGGCCGGGTTTGAACCTGCCACCTCCATTATATGGAGCTGGTGCCCTACTCCTTTGAGCCACTGGTGCCGCCCAGCTTCTCATTTTTCAAGCTTTCTTCCAAGGCATTTGGTTGTTCTCCTCTGTTATCCATTGTCCTGGGCATCAGAAACAAATACATTTGCCTTTAAGTATTTTCAACAAAATGGCCCACCTCAGCCCTGGGAGATTTCCGGTATAGGTAAGATAAAGTAACCCTTTGAACCAGTTCTCCACAAAGCCACTAGGCAGGTTAAAACAAACCACCACAATTTTTTGAAAATAAGGTTCCCTCTGGTCCTGACTTCCATACTTGTGATGGGCTGCTGGTTAAGATCGTCACTTAGCTGTGTGGAGGAGGGGCATAACCAGGGAATACCCAAATGCTATCAACCTCTCTTACTAGGATTTTGCTTTTTTCTTTTCTTTCAATAAGTGTTCATTTACTTGCTGTAAGCTTTTGGTAATTTACAAAGCTTCAAAATAGTTACAATCATTTTTTTGCAATGAATTCATTGCTGCTGTGGAGGGATGAAGCTTTTGTATTCCCTATTCTGCCCTTTTTGCAGATGTCACTCAATTTGCGGATTTTTTGACAAGTATATAAAATTGTGTACCCACCACCATCATCATGATATAGAGTATTTATGCCACCCCCAGGAGCTCCCCAGTTCCCTGTGTTGCACTTGCATTTTCTCATGATCAACCCTCTGAACACCATTGATCAAATTCTATCATTATAAGTTTTCCTTTTACAGTTTGTCATATAAATGGAATCACTGAATATGTGGTCTTTTGTGTTAGGCATTTGTTGTAAAATCAGACCTGCCACAGGTAACAAGTGAATTCATCTTGATTTTCAATTGATTAGTAATGAGCATAAGTTCCCTCCAGAAGTTTTAAAAACAGTGCAAAGGAGCCAGAGTCAATGTCTGATTTCAGCTCATTCTAAAATAGTCCTAATATACTCATAAAATATGGAGTAGCTAGAAATGCATAAATGGTAAGCATTAAAGAATTTTTAAAAAGAGCAAACATCATAGTTTGGAAAATAGCACCCAAGAGAATTATGTAAAGGTCACAGAATATGAATAAATATTAATGCACTTATCATGCAAAATTGGAAAAAATGTGCTGTAACAACTGAAATATTATTCAAAGACAAGCATTGTAATTAAGGATTTCATATTCCCATGATAGTGGTAAAGAAATGCAGGTTGATTCTCAGCCTTTAGCCAGTTCATAATCATTTAAAAAATTCAAATGTAAGTCTTGTTGCAACAATGCTTAAAAACTAAATGAATTACTAGTTAATTCCTCAAGAGCATGGCATTTGATCTGCTAAACATTCATATTTCTCCCCAGCATGCTCAGGAATGCTACAGCATCAATTAGCTATTTTAACCCTCAGAAACTTACAGCTAATTAACAACATTGTTAGCTCATCTCCACTCAGGGAAGCTAGCCATTTTTGGATGATCTACAGACAACTAGTATCTATATTTGGGTCAAACTATTCTTCTTTCCTCCCTTTAGACTTCTGTTACACTATCTTAACTTATCAGAATATTTGTTGGTTGACTGTCCTGCCTTTTAGACTTGGGATCAACGTAAACCCAAGATACCTTCCTCATTTAGAAGCTACTACGCTGATATTTGCTGCAAACTATTGCAACAGGTAAATTTTGGCAAATATTTGGGACATAACTTGATTTAGATCTATATGATAGTCCCAGCTTTAGGCTCTCAAAGAGAAACCTAAAGTAAGGTTGATTCAGAAGTCAGATCCTAATGCTAAAATGTTTTCTCTACTTCAGTTTGGATTTTAATTCTTGCATGTAGCAAAAGCATGTATTAAAAGAAATGTATCTGGAATATAAGAAAAAATAGCAGAAAAATCAATCCATAAATTTATATTCTTTTTCTCTATCACATAACAAAAAATTTTAGGGTGATATAATGTTTGAAAAAGTCAAGAATAAAAGGTAGATTCAGAAAGATAATTACCTAATTGAACTGAAATTAAGGAACTTCTTATTTTTAGATAGATAAGAAGAATAAATATTAAAATAATGCACATGAAGTGTTTCTTAAATTTTGCATGGTTGGAAAGTAAAATGTCGAAGCCAAATTAGGTCACAGATAAAAGAGCATTAAGAAATCCACATTAACATTCATATCAAAATTACCTTTCCATGTGAAAAGGAAACCAGAAGACATACAAATATATAAGGAGTATTTATATAAATTATTTCTTCAACAATAAAAATGATCCGATAAACAGCTGGAGCAGATGAATTAAAGTGTTTGGCAGTGACAGTAAAGGAGTCTCATTTTCCCTATACTTACTCCAACCATGAACAACTTAACCTCTTGAGGGTGGATACAAAGACTTGTTATTTTTATATCCTTCCCAAATTATATACGTTGTCAGGCTAATAACAGCCTCTCAGTAAAAGGCTTATTGAAATAAGCTAAAGTGAGATGCAAGTTATAGACGACTTTTGTTTTTATTATTATTACTCTTTTGGTCAGTAGAGAAAGGGACACGATTTTATGATAAAAACGTCTTCACCTAAAAACAGAAGAGAAAATATGTTTTAGAGATGTTCCTATAACATACTAATTCTAAGGCAAACAGCCAGGATTTTCAAACGGGTAGAGCCTCGTGAAACTACCTGTTTCCCACACCCTGCTGTTTCTTGCTTTTTGTATCTCAGAACACAGATTTCTTTTAACAGGAAAGTGTTTCAGTTCTTGGCCTGGTTAACTGCTATTCGTGCTTCAAGATTTTAGTTCACCTTTCACCAATTCTGGGAAGTCTTACCTTGTTCTTCGGGGTGAGTCAAGAGCCCCCTCTTCTATACTCTTGTGTCTGCTTTTGTCTGTCTTCCCAGCATCCTACAAGTGCTTTAAGAGCAGCGCACTTATACTTTTTTTTTTGAGACAGAGCCTCAAGCTGTCACCCTGGGTAGAGTGCCATAGCATCACAGCTCACAGCAGCCTCCAATTCCAGGGCTCAAGCAAGTCTCTTGCCTCCGCCTCCCAAGTAGCTGGGACTACAGGCACCCGCCACAACGCCCGGCCATTTTTTGGTTGCAGCTGTCATTATTGTTTGGTGGGCCTGGGCTGGATTTGCACCCACCAGCTCAGGTGTAGTTGGCTGGCGCTTTAGCCCGTTGAGCCACAGGCGCCGAGCCAGCGCACTTATACTTTGTGTTTTCCTTGTGAGTCTCTTAGTCTTTGGAACCCAGCAAACACTTGATCACTGTTTGTTGAATAAATTTAAAAAGTTATGTTTAACAAAATCAGAGTCGTTTTTATAAAAAGTAACTCCCATGTTTAAGTCGGGCAACATACTTAATGCTAAAGGTAATACAGCCTCTTATAGAAAATATAGCTGTTTACTCATCAATAGGACATGTGTTAATTAGGGGGATTTGTCTTACTCCAAGAAATATCCTACATGTCCAGTTTGTTAGGTGTTTAGTAAGTGGAGTAAATTTAGCATTATTCTCTTCCCATGGAAAATACTTGACAATGAAGAAGAGAATAGGAAATAGAAATGCACTTTTGATTTTCAAACAAAATAGGAAGCAGCTAAGGTTCTGAAACATTAAATTAGAACAAGGACTTCAAAAATAATGAAAATTAAATTATGGTTTGAGAGCATAAAGAAAGAAGATACCCACTGCAGCAGATCACAAAAAAAACTGGCACATTATATTTATTCAGAGTGATGTCCAAGACCAGAAATCTCATTCTGGAAAATGGCTTGTATGAGCTGGTCAGCAAACTTGAACTTGCTTTGGTCATGATGAAAAATTAGAAACCACACAGGTAAGGCATATTTTTGGGAAACCACGCATCAATGAGGTGAGGCAGAGGAATGCCAACTCTTACGAAGAAGGGTAAAATAAAGGCTAAATTTTTTTTCCACTATTATTCTCTGCTGTATGTGACTAGCCTTCTCTGACACAAGTCTCCTAAAAATAGTTTGCTATGAAGAAATTATACCCCTCAATCATTAGCAGTAATGAAAAGTATACAGAATGATGGGATAGAACTATGGACTAAAACAGAATTTATATAAATACCTCACACACACACGCAACTAGATACAGAGAAAGAAAAATAAATGACAAATGAAGAATTCTTAAAAAGAAAAACATCTCATTGTTGACATAGAAAAATTGTGATGAAGCATTTCCCCAGGAATCTAAAATAAGTACATTTATAACATACAAGCACAAAGCAGCGATACAAAAGCTGAGAGAAGAAACAGCAATCAGTAGAATATAAATGATTCATTAGCACAGGTCAAGGCAGAAGTAAAAGAAAAATAAATTACTATAGAAACCGGTGGCTTTCAATACAAAAACAACAGTTACTTTGAAGATGCAATGGGAGAAAAGTCTACAATTTTAGTGGTAGCAATGTGTCTGAAACAGTTCGGACAGAATGTGAAATGACATATTTATGACCCTTCAAAAAATCTATAAAGTGTTACTCTAGGACCTCAGAGGAGAATTAAACAAATGAAAAGTCTCATTTTTCTGGGTAATAGTCACCATCGTATATCATATTCACATTGACGTGTGGATGTCAATCCTGCCTGAGTTGATATATAAAGTTAAAATGAATGCCACAAACAACGGGGATTTTTTAAAATAATTATACAAGGTAGTTCTGAAATTCATTCAGAAACTTGAGCCAGCAATAATAACCAAAAATTCCAGAGTTGTGAAATGTGACTTGCCTTAGATATCAAATTTATTATGAAGTGGTAGCAATTAAAATAGTTTTTCCCTGGCACATAAATGCCCAAATCAGTGGAACCAATAGAACATATGCTAATGGATCCCCAAATTTCTGATATAATTAATATTTCAAAATAGGAAACAACATTATTTTTGAAATAGTGGGAAGGCCACGGACCAAGATAGCTATTTGAGAAAATAAACACAAAAACAAAAAGCTGGATCTTAACTCCACATTTTATTGACAAATACATTCCAGATATATGGAAGATATAAAAATAAACTTGCAGCCATAAGTTACTATGAAAAAATTGAACTTTTGTTTCTACCTATGTGAAAGCTACACCTCTTCTAAGCATGAAATCAATCCTTGAAGTCACTAAAACAAATGATTGATTCAGCCAACTACATACAAATTATTCCTTATGATTTAAAATAAAGTCAAAGGACAAGTGCAAACCAGAGAAAGGATAATTGCAATTCATATGATATCAAAGGGCTAACTAACATACAAAACATTCCTACACGTCACTAAACAGAATCTGACACAACAAACATAAAGGTGAAAACGATATGCAAGAGCAATGTATCGAAACAAAAACCACTTAATCTAATTAAATAAACATTTGTATTAAAACTACAATGAAATACTGTTTCACCTCTTAGGCCAACACAATCCCACATGCTCTTTGGTTGAGTCCACAGGCAGATCTTGCCGGCAAGGGAGTGGGGGAAGCACGTGTCGCTGATGAATAAATTAATACAATCTTGTATAGGACAATCTGGTAATAGAAATTAGAAATAGAGATATTTTTAAACTCTGGATTACATTTCTAGAGATGATCTGAGAAATTCACAGATGTGTAACCTGACATGTTAGACATTCTGCATGGAAACTGATTTGTACCAACTTCATTGTATAATATAATTGAAGATTGGTCAAATTTGTTACATTCATATTCTGCTCTTTAAAAAGAGGGAAGAAATGTTTCTTAAACTGATAATAAAAGAGCTGCAAAATTAAGTGGAAAGATGTCCACAATATTAAATGAGGTATATAATAAGCTGACACTGCATTTAAAGAAAGAAAAGATGTATAGAGGTTGCATTTTTCTGAAAGCTACTCAAGCACGCAACAGCAATGGTGACTTCTAGAAAGAGAAGCTTGGAGGTGGGGAACATGAACACAAAATAACTTCCAAAGAATTTTGTCATACAATTAATTGTTGGGTTTTATAGTGTGGGAATGTTTTATTTAATTTTTTTTTAAAGAAAACGATTGTGTAAAGAGTATCATAGCCCAGGAGAAGGCAGCGTAGATTGGGGTTAGGAGCCAGAGCACCGGATCCTATCCAGACTCCTTCCCCTCCCGGCTAGGTGAGCTTGGCCAAGAACTTGATGCAGTAGCCTATTCTTCTCATTTCTAAAATGGGACAGAAAACACTGCCTACCTCACAAAGTTGCTATGAAGACTAAAGTAATTCATACTCGTAAGGCTCTTAGAAGGATGGCTGACATAGAAAAGTGCTTTTTTTTTTTTTCTTCATTAAAACACACATGCAAACAGACACACCTGTTGTCTGTGATAAACCAGGAAAGACTGGATTCAGAGTCCAGGGACACGAGGTCGCAGAGAAGGTACATCCAAGACAGGGGAGGCGTGTAGAGGACAGCCACTGCCCTTACTTCTGAAGGAGGGAACTTAGTTACCATCTTCGTTTTTCTCAATTTTGTCTTATAGTTGCGGTTCCAAAGATGACTGGACACACACACACACACGCCATCAGTACCTTAAGGTGCAGGAATGCCATAGAATTTAGGGAGCCAAAATTATTAGCTGAGAAGCAAAAAAATGCAGGACTCCTAGCTCTGGTGGCCACATACTAATCCAGCTAGGTACAGCTGGCCAGGCTGACCCCGAGGACAAGGTTCCAAGAGACCCGGTTTTCAGAATTCAGAGGAGACAGTGGAAATGTCCTGCACCATGAAGCCTCCAGGACTCAGTCTTTAGAATCAGCATTTCTTTCACTGAGCTAAGTGACAGCCATGGGATCAGCTCTTGGCCAAGCTACTGAGAAGGGAGAAAACAGGTATCTCTGGCCATGAAGATTTGTCTCTCTGTGATACTCTAGGAGGATTTATACACTTCGTGTGCCCTCTCCAAGGAAACTCCAGAATCAGATGCTAGAGAGAGTGGAAAGTTCTCTAGGTAAATCTCCTGTCACTGGCTTTAGGTATATTTGCCCAACTGGTGAGAGTGGCCACAGTAAGGTTATAGTGAGAAATTTACTCGGAGTTTACATTTCATCCTGATATTTCTAGAGATTCCTGAAAGAGGAAAGATCATGACTCTTCTCATCCTTTGTGATGTTAAATTCAGTAGAATCTAGGACTTTGTATAATTGCACTATTCAAACCAGAAGTGGCTCTATATCCATAGGCAAGAATTAAAAAAAAATAATAACCTTCTGAAACTCTTACGCATATATAGGTTTAAGTAAGATTTGCTAGGTAACTATTGTGGACCAGAAACTCTTCACAACATATGGTCCCTGGTAGAAAACAGAATGCAGAGGATGGAACGTAAGTGCAACTCCATAGTCTTGCTTTGACTTAAAGTTTATCAAAAGGTTGGACTTGGGATGCCTTTTTTCTTTATATTATACCACTTCCAATTCATGATACCTTTTTCATACTCAAGCACAGTGAATGCTTTTTTCTTTCTTTCTCTCTCCCTCCCTTTTTCCCTTTCTTCTCTTAGAACTATGCTGTACTACTTCTTAGAAGTTATTATTCTTCCTTTTTTAAAAAAAAAATAGGAAAAAAAGTTTGTTTTGGTTTCATTTCTGCACAGGCCTCTCTGACTTCCTTGTACTAACTCAAAGTTGCTGATAACCTATTGCCTCAAATTGCCTTTTCTGGTTAACATAGGCAGAAGCAAATAGATGGATGACAAACGGAGAACAGAATTGCTTACAGGAATGACAAGAGCCACTTGGATGTTCCCAGTGTAGAATAAGAAGACGGTAAGTTTCATCTTTGACCTAGCCAACCATATTCCCCCAACTCACTCAACCTCCCCTATAACAGTCTTGTTTGGCGAGTCGGCTAGTGTCTGAGCCAGCAAATTAAAACTCCCAGTTTCTAATCACTTGGTGGGGTTTTTGTAGTTTGGTTTTACTTTTATTTCTTGGTGATTTTGGAGAGCTGTTAGGGTTCTGTAGGATTATTATAGAAATTGCTGTTTGCAGGTTTCTTAATCTGGAAAGAAGTGGTTATGAATAAGGATGTACCAGTCACTATCAATTTTTCTCAAGCTGGTCTATGCCTGTTTATCCTTTTGCCGTATGTGATGACACGCATTCCAGTCTTTGTGAAAATGTCCTATCTGCCAGTCGGAGAAGCTTAATAATTTATTTGCAGTCCATCTTCCTCTAGACAAGTGCATGCCATGTATTTGCTGAGCTGTGTAACCGGCTCTTAGAGCAGGAGCATGGTAGGCTGCAAATGGCTCTTCCTGACATCTTTCCATTTTTCATGGTATTGATGTTTAGCCCCTGAATGCCTGTTCTGCATTTTCAAAATAAAGCAGAAGTGAGGAATCAATTGCGGGATGTTGGGAGGAAATGTCATGACCTTGATTATAACTGTCACTTTTGAAGGGGAAATTATAGATGTGAAATTAGTCAGGATCAGATCCAACACATAGTACATCTAATTGAGAAGGGCATTCTTCTCTGTGGGTAAGTTCTCAGGGTCCTCTAGGCTAAACTAAGAGGAGACCCTTCACTCACTCAGTGTGCAGTGGACAAAACTCTCTGCTGCTGTGCTAGGAGCACACGGGAGGCTCTTTGTATTAGATGAAGGGAAGGCTTATTTGTAAATGGACCTAAATTAATCTGACCTTGAATAAAAGTTCAGAAAAGTATTGAACTTGTTGAAGTTTCTCTTTATCCTGCTTTTCTGATATTTCTAACTTTGCTCCCATTTATAAACATCTTGCAACTGATCAGGGTGATCGTCTTGTGCTCCAGAACGGAGTACCACACAAACAAATGAATAAGAAAACATTGAATATGAATTTAGAAGCTACAAAAATAAACCCATATTAAGGCCTTTTTAGTCCAGTCTCTGAGCGTAAACTCCAATGGCAAAATTATAGGCCTCTATCCTCTCCCATAGTCATCTTCACCTTTTTTTTTCTTTTTGTCTTCCTGACATAATACAGAAGGCTCACAGGGTATAATACCTACCTATGGGAAATCCAGCAGAGTTTCTGGCATACTAAGCCAGAAAAAGCCTAAAAGAATTACCTAAACCTACAAAACCACTATATGGAAGGTTCTGATTAGCATCACCTTGGTTTTATTCAGACTCATGGCTAGTTCTTATGTTCATGGCTCAGAAGAATTACTTGGCACAACAAAATCACATCCTTCCTCCCACATATTTTCTGCAGAGATTTCACACATTGACTGAATATAATATCATACCACGCCGAGAAGCATGACTTTTGAAACTCCTCCATGGTGTCTGTACACAGCACAAAAGAACCAGGGGCCAGTGTTTATTCCTGAGCTGAAACTTGGTTTTTGTGCTTTTACAGTCAGTTTTAGGAAATCGCAGAATTACATTTTTACATGCTGAATCATCTTCTGTGAATTATCTTTCGGTGACATCTTGATGTACTTTAGAGAAAGAAACACCACACGTGTGGCTTCTGCAGTCAGCTGTGTAACCAGCGCAGGGATTTTCCATCATGAGTAACTTTCCTTCCAATATCTGGCTCTCTATATTTATATTCTACGCAACATTTGGTTCTTCTTAGTCATTCTATTAAAAAAGAAAAGAAGGAAAATATCTCGAACACTCTGAAAAACACATGGTTCATTTTGTGGCAAAGCTCCCTGCTTGAACGGTTGAAATGTCACCTAAAGGCAGAGGTTTTCCTTTCTTCCTGGACCACTGGGGCCCTGGATGGACACAGCAGAGCCTGCTCAGGGAGCACAGAGCTATCTCCTTCCTCCATGGGAGGCAAAGCTACTGTAACCCAAGCGCGTTCTTTGCAATCAGTGTTGGGACAGCCCAAGAAGAAGACACATTGGAAGAGCCAATGCATATGGGGCTAGTAGGAGCTGTCAGCAAAGACAGTAATGAGCTCAGGGGGTGATGTGGGTGGTGCAGAAATGTTACCCACCAGATGCCACAACAGCACAGTGCACAAGAGAAAGACAATGACAAGGTGGGAGGGGAGGGGCAGATCCAAAATACCAGGGAAATCGAAGTTCACTGCTTTGGTTTGCAGAATGAACAGTTATGCTTACATAACCTTTCCCCCCCAGAAACCTTCCACAGGAAGTGAAAGGTCTGTGATTTTATCCAGTACACACACCTAGCACTTCAGTCTGCCTCTTCTGGGCATCCTAGATGTGGGTGCCCATCACACAGCCACAGAGTGGCTTTCGTATTTGTGTTTGCCCCCCACCCCGGTCCCTCCAGGCTGATAGACAGACGCTGCACACCCAGTGGGTTGACATCCAGCTGAGGAACCCTGGACTAGGAAACCCAATTCTTTCATCAAGTAAACTTTCCTAATTTTTGCTCCACAGGGACACATTACCTTTATTCTACCAGGCAGCAAAAGAAACTCGCTTGCCCTCTCCTCCAGAGGAAGGCACCATCTCTCTGAAGAGCGAAGTGAGGGGAACTCTGCTTCTACACTAGGTGAAGTCTCCCTGATTCTAGCTTTGCCCCAGCCATCCTCCCCACAGTTCTCTCAACACCTTGCACAGTTGTTGCAATGTCTTCCCTGTGAGCGGATATTCCCCAAAAATGTATAAGGTAAAACCACAAATCTCGGAAACATTTAATTCTTTTAAAAGACTTAAAAACTTTAAATTTATTTCTTTTAAAATTCTTTAAAACTTAATTGAGAAGTTTTAGCTCTTTTACCTAAACATGTCCTTTTAGCTCTTTTAGCTCTTTTAGCTAAACATGGTCCTTTTAGCTAAACACCTGGTTTCTTCTAGACTCATTATGTAACTTCTTACTGCCCAATCTGCAAATATACTGCCATGGCAAAGGCTTCTCATGTCAAAGTTAAGTTTCACATACAGAGTATGTACAAACATAAGTTTGGTCACTTAATACACCACTTAGATTACTATGAAAAAATGCATTTTCTGGTTCTGCACCTGTAGCTCAGCAGCTAGGGCGCCAGCCACATACACCAGAGCTGGTGGGTTCGAACCTGGCCCAGGTTTGCCAAACAACAATGACAACTACAAACGAAAAACAGCTGGGCATTATGGCAGGCACCTATAGTCCCAGCTACTTGGGCGGGACTTTCTTGAGGCAAGAGAGTCGCTTAAGCCCAAGAGTTCGAGTTTGCTGTGAGCTGTGATGCCACAGCACTCTACCGAGGGCAACATAGTGAGACCCTCTCCTAAAAAAAAAAAAAAGAAAAAACGCATTTTCTCCTAGAAAGTATGTTGATGTTGACTTCATGATCATGGTAGAAAAATGTTTATTTTTTTTTAAAGTACTCAGTGGCACACCTATGTTTATCATGTAGGAAAGACAACTATTATTTTCTTAAACTGTGCATTGGAGCCACAGTATAATTGAGTTAATTCTACTTTTAATCAAATTAAATTACTGAGGGGTGGTGACCCATCTTAGGCATAAGATAGATGAATCAACAAGTTTCTTGTGTCCTTATTCCAGACCACACTCTGCTAACCACAGTAGGATAATGAACTTATTAGGAATTAGTCCTAGTGGTTTCACCAATAGAGAGTGGTTAATAACACTGCAGGGTGAGCAATGCTGTTTGAAACCAGATACTGACTGTGGTGGTTAGAGGGTAGTCATCTGCTTCAGAGAAATAAATGTATTATGGCAATTGGATAGAAAAAAAAATCACAAGAAATTGTTTCTCAGCCTGAGCTTTCAAAAGATCACTACCAAGATCATCACGTATGGAAAACTACATAGAAGAGTTTCCTTTAAAACACATACACATTGAAAAAGTGCATATAATTGATACATTTCTTGACTAATCAAAAAAACATTTGTTTGATATTGTAGGCTCATTAGGTCTAGAATCACAGCTCAGTGCTGCCTTAAACTCCAGGACTCAAATGATCATCCTACCTCAGCCTCCTGAGTAGCCAATACTACAGGTGACCATGACCATACCTGGCTAGGTTTTAATTATTTTGTAGTGATAGGGTCTTTCTTTGTTGCCCAGGCTTGTTTCAAACTCTTGGCCTCCAGTAATCCTCCCACCTTGGCCTTCCAGAGTGCTGGAATCACAGGCGTGATCCTCAGCACTGCGCCCGGCTTCCTTAGTCAATTACAGGAGTGACCTGCTGTGCCCGGCTTCCTTAGTCAATACAGACGCATTGTGCTTTCGTGTTTAGTGATGAAAAAATCACAGACTGATTATTAGATTATTTTTATTTACATCAAAGATGTTTTGGCTCCTAGTGCTTTCAAATTTGAGACAGTCACTTGAGAGAAATAGGAAATATGAGTTAAAATGAACAAAGTGATATTTTCAAACATCTCCTTTATGTAGTGCACTAGTCTAAAAATGTGTTTTTAGGTGGCTCCCATAGCTCAGTGGGTAGGGTGCCGGCCACCTACACACAGGCTGGCAGGTTCGAGCCTGGCCTGGGCCAGCTAAACAATAACTGCAACAAGAAAATAGTCAGTTGGGCGGGCTATTATGGCAGGTGCCTGTAGTCCCAGCTATTTGGGAGGCTGAGGCAAGAGTATCACTTAAACGCAAGAGTTTGAGGTTGCTGTGAGCTGTGATGCCACAGCACCCTACCCTGGGCAACATAGTGAAACTCTGTGTCCAAAAACAACAACAACAAAAATGTGTTTTTAAACTTATGTATTGAAATTGAGGAAGATATAATGAATCCCGAATATTATAGGAATGCCAAACATCAATAACAAATCTTTTCTTCAAAGATTGCCCAGTGCTTTAAAATATCAAAAAAATACAACAAGGACAGTGGGACACGGAACGTGCGAGGTTGGAATGTTTTCAATTAGAGGGTTCTTGTTTGTCATCACTCTCATCTTCTTACATGAAACTAAATATCTGTAGTTTGGGGGTGGGAGGTGGAGCAAGATGGCTGACTGGAAGCAGCGTCCGAAAAAGGCTCCTGTCCAAAAGGGAAAATAACCTCCAGAAAGTGGTCAATTAAGCTGAACACTGGGAGCCCAGCCGAGAGAGAGAAGTGATATCTGTGAGTCACCTCTGCTGAGGCAAGCTGCAACTCCAAAAAAGCACGCTTCAGGTACAAAATTCATCTGAAAGGAAAAGTGTCCATCCCCTCCCCCAAGAAAGCTCTGAGATTCTTGCTTTTCTGTTTCCTTTCTTTTTTTTCCTCTTCACTTGCTCCTGCAGGTTTTCTACAGACAAGCAGTGAACTGTGGACCTCTTGTCTCACCCCACGGAAGAGTGCTGTGGGAAGTGAGGTGTGCTTCCCCTGAGCACCCCAGTGTGACTCTGAAAACTATCTTGCTAGGCAGAAAAACTGAACTAAAGTTTTCCCCACCATTCTGAACTTACAGTACACCCTTCCCCCCTTACCTGATGAACCAGGAGCCTAACCCCCGCTGAGGCTGAGGGAGGAGGTCCCTGAACAGCGCCCCCAACCCTGCCTGCTGGAACAAGTGCCCCACTGGGAAAAGACTCTGGGGGGAGTTCACGGCAAACCACCCTCCCTCCAGCCAGAGAATCCACTGGTGATCACGGTGGCTGCATGGACTGCAGGCCCTCCTTCTGCCAGGGACTCCACTAGCGACCGCCAGGTCTCTGTAGGCCTGCCTCCAGACAGAAACTTCCCTGGAGACTGCGCGGGCCTGCACCTGGCACCCGCCTGGCCTCCACAGGCCCACCCCTGGCCAGGAAGTCCCCCGGCGACTGCCTGGCCCAGCGCCCCGTGCTTGTCGGGCTTCTGCAGGCCTGCTGTCTGCTAGAGACTCTGCCAGTGACTGCCAGTCCTCCGCAGGTCCACCCCCGACCAGGAACTCCCCTGGTGACCACGTGGGCCTCCGCCTGGCACCCACAGGGCCCCCGCAGGCCTGCCCTTGGTCAGTAAATCCCCTGGCAGCCCCGCACCCTGAGCCTGCAGGGCTTCCGCAGCTCAGCCTTCTGCAAGGGACTCTGCCCATTACCGCCAGCCCCCCACAGGCCTGCTCCCAGCAAGGGATACCCCCAGCACCATGCTGGCCTCTGCCTGGCATTCATGGGGCCTCCTCAGGCCAGCCTTCTGCCAGGGACTCTGCCGGTGACCACCAGACCTCTGCAGGCCCGACCCCAGCCAAGAACTCCTCAGATGACCGCCTGGCCCTGCATCCCACACTTGCCAGGCTTCTGTAGGTCTGCCTTCTGTCAGGGACTCCACCAGCGACTGCCAGGCCCCTGGCCAGGGACACTCCTGGCGAATGCACGGGACTCCGCCTGGCACCCACGGGGCCTCTGCAGGCCAGCCTTCTGCCAGGGACTCCGCTGGTGACTGACAGGCCTCTGCAGGCCCACCCCTGGCCAAAAACTTCCTGGACAACTGCGTGACCCTGCGCCAGGCACTTGAAGGGCCTCCGCAGTCCCGCCTTCTATCTGGGACTGTGCCGGGGACTGCCGGGCCCCTGGAAGCCTTCCCATGGCTGGAGATTCCCCCAATGACCACACGGGCCTGTGTCTGGCACCCACAGGGCCTCCACAGGCCCACCCCTGACACGGAACTCCCCTGGAAACCACACTTGCTGGGTCCCCACACTACCGCCTACTGCCAGGAACCCTGCCAGAAACCACCAGGAACCCACAAGCCTGCCCCTGGCCAGGAACTCCCCCAGCAACCGTGTGCCCCCAGGCCCTGAGCCTGCAGGGCCTCTGCAAGCTGACCCTCTGCCGGGGACTCCACCCGTGACTGCCAAGCCTCTGTAGGCTCACCCTCAGCCAGGAACTTCCCTGGTGATCATGCAGCACTGAATCTGGCACTCCCAGAACCATGTGCACCATCCCCTGCCCTGCTGCTGGATCCAGGGGTGCCACACTCCACAACTGCTCCCACAGCCAGAACTCCCTGGTTGGGGTAGTCCCAGAAGAGCTACACAGGGTCACTCACTACAAAGTTCCAGCAACAATAGAGTGGTCCCACCAGGGTCTAATCTTCGAGAGACACCTTTCCAACTCTGAGGACAGCCAGAGGCAATGGTGAAAAACAATCATGGGGCAGAGTCAAGGGAAAAACTCTGGCAATATGAATAATCAGAGTAGACCAGCTCCTCCAAAGAATGACAAAGCAGACACAGCACAAGATCCCTTGCATAGACAAATGGCTGAGATGTCTGAAATCGAATTCAGAATCTATATTAGTACCAGACAGAAAGTTTTATGTGATATACATATCTATTCTTGTGCAGATTGCCAAAATACATACTCAGAGTTATTAGTAATACTTTTTGCTTAGCATTAAGATTCCTATTTTATGTTATACTATTTTGTTTTCTTTAATATTCATTTTTATTATTACAATGGAACAACAAGATTAACATTTATCCTACCATTCTGTCAGTGGTCTTACCAAATAAGATCAGTGGAATGGAGGAAAAGATGGAATTAGAATTTCAAGCAGTACTCCAAAAGATGACCCAAAAGATGTCTCAAGGATTCAACGAATTCAAAGACAAAATGACCAAAGATTTTGACACATTGAGACAAGAAGTTGCAGACCTTAAAGATCTGAGAAATGCAGTAGAATCCCTCAGTAACAGAATGGAGCAAGCAGCAGAAAGGATTTCTGACACTGAAGACAAAGCTGTCGAATGTTCTCAAACCTCCAAAAAGGAAGAGAAATGGAAGGCAAAAACAGATCACTCCCTTAGAGACCTCTGGGATAACTCAAAGAAAACCAATATTTGCCTCATAGGGATCCCCAAAAGCAATGAAGCGGCTTCACAAGACACAGAGGCTCTTATTCATGAGATTATGAAAGAGAACTTTCCAGACATGACAAGAGATTCTGAAATTCAGATAGCAGACAGTTTCAGAACTCCAACACGACTCATCCCGAATAAGACATCCTGAGGCACATCATAATTAAGTTCACTAAAGTTAATATGAAAGAGAAAATTCTGAAAGCAACCAGAAGCAAGAAATCTATTACCTACAAGGGGAAGAATATTAGAATAACTGCAGATCTCTCTGATCAAACCTTTCAAGCTAGAAGAGAATGGTCATCGACTTTTAA
>CAUYRH010070052.1:0-18007 GCA_963574655.1 Perodicticus potto
CAAAGACAGTAGAGCCACCATAGTTGACCACCTCCTTAAGCTGACCTCCGGACATGCACCACATGTACCTATTGGTACAGTAGGCCTGGTTCCTTATGTTGACTACCTTAGTATGTTGGCCAGTTTGTTATAGTCCATTGGGTGGTCAACTTATAGAGGTTCTACTGTATTTAAAATGCCAAAGTTTGATCAAGAAGACAATAACTAATTCCAGGCTAACAAGTACAAAGACATTGTATTAATAGTCAAAATGTATCCCATAACCCAAGATGTCAGGTTCTGGTAGTTTTATAGGCAAGTTCTATGAAATTTTCAAGAAATGCTTAGTTCCTATTTTACAAATTGCTTCCGAGTTTAGAGAAAGAGTGAAAGCCATTCATCTCATTTGAAGCCAGTGTAATCTTAATTCTTAAACCAGGTCATGATAATGTTTTTTAAAAAATTGTATTTATAGGGCTTTTTCATTTATGAATATAGATGTAAAACACCCCCCCAAAAATATTTGCTAACTGAATTCAACAGAATATTTTTTAAAATCTCAATCGTGATGAAGTTTGTATCCCAAAAATTCAACAATGGCTCAGTATCAGTATACTTAGCAAGCTAGGAATATAAAACAATTTTCTTAACTTGATAAAAGTTAAGCATCAAAACCTGTGGCAAACATACTTAATGGAGAAACTTTAGACACTTTCCCTTTAAGATTGTGAATAAGACAAAGATGTCCTCAACACTGTTACTCTTTAATACATATTATAGCATGAAAATCCTAACCAATGATAGAAAATGAAAATAATTAAGAGGTTGTACACATATGTAGTATTAGTCAAGATTCTCCAGAGAAACAGAACCAATAGGATATAGGTGGATAATGAGATAGAGAGCAAGGGGAAGAGGGAGAGAAAAAGAGAATAAGAGAAAGAGAGAGAATAAAAGAGCGAGATTGATTTTAAGGAATAGGCTTATGTGATTGTGTGGGCTAACAAGTTCAAAATCTGCAGTGTGGGCCAGCATCCTGGGGACCCAAGGAAGAGCTGATATTAAAACTCAAGTCCAAAGGCAGTCTGGAGGCAGAACCCTTTCTTCCTCAGAGGATATTATTCTTTTTTTCCTTAAGATCTTCAACTGATTGGATGTGGCCCACCCACATTATAACAGGTAATCTGCTTTACTCTAAGTCTACTGATTTAAATGTCAATCTTACCTAAAAATAGCTTCATAGTGACATCTATATTGGTTTTGACTAAACGAGGCATCATAACCTAGTCAAGTGGACACACAGAATTAACCATCACAGAGGAATAAGTTTTGGAAGGAAAAGGATGAACTTGCTATTTGCAAGTGATGTGATCATCTATCTAGAAATAAAAATACAATCAACAAACTCCTAAATTTAATGGGAGATTAGATAAGTTTTCTAACTAGAAAGTCAACCTTCAAAAATCCGTAACAGTTCTTTACTCCAGAAATAACTATAAATAATATAACATAATTATAATAAAATCTACACTAATAAAAATAAAATTATTTACGATAGCCACAAAACTATAAAGTGCCTGAAATTAATTTAATCAAGAATACACACGCCAACTCTGGAGAACACCAGGAGGTACTGGCACAAGTATAGATGAACTGACCAATAAAAAAGAATCAAGAATCCAGAGCAGACACATATTCAGTTTACCTGATTTCTTATAGTAGAAAAAAGACAATCTTTTAAATAAATGGTACTGGGTTAATTTCATATCTAAATGGGAAATAATGAAACTGGATCCCTATCTCACACCATAGACATAAATCAATTTCAGGAAAATTATAGATCTAAACAGGAAAGATAAAATAATAAAGATTTTACAGGAAAATATCTTCATGACTTGGTGTGTGCAAAGATTTCTTTAACAGAACATAAAAATCACTAGCTATGAAAGAAAAAGATGGTAAGTTGGACTATTTGACATTAAAAGAATGAAAAAGAAACCAACACAGTGAACATTCTCCATACATATATTAGACAAAGGATTCATATCCAGGTTATACAAAGAGCTTTTACAAATGAATAAGAAAAAGACAATCTAAAAAAAAAAGAAGCAAAAGCCTTGACCAGATGCTTCAAAAACAAAAACGACATTAGTAAACTGGGCACGGTGGTATGGACCTATAGAGGTACTAAGGAGGCTAAGGTGAGAGGATCACTTGAGGCTCAGAGTTCAAGGCCAGCCTGGATAACACAGTGAGACCTCATCTCTGTTCAAAAACAAAAAGATATTTAAGTGGCAAATATATGAAAAGGTGATTAACTTCATTAGGCATTAGAGAAATGCAAGTTAAAACCACAATGAATACTTCTATACCCCTCCCCCACTGCCAGAAATGGCTAAAAGGAAAGAGATGGAAAATACTCTGCATTAGCAAAGATGCGGAGTAACTAGAACTCTCATACTGTTGCGTAGGAGGGTAAATTAGTACAACCCCTTTGGAAAACTATTTGGCAAAAACTACTAAAGCTGAATATATGCATACCCTTTGACTCAGTAGAAATGTATACGTAAGTTCATCAAAAGATGTGTGCCAGAATTTTCATAGCAGTACCATTTGTTATAGCCCAAACCTGGAAACTACCTAAATGCCCATCAACAGTGGAATTAATAAACTGTGGAATAATTATGTACAGCAATGAGAATGAACAAACTACACCTAGATATAAAAACAAGAGTAGATCTTACAAACACAACACTGAGTAAAAGCCATCAGACACGAGAGTACATAAAAGCATGATTCCATTTATACGGGCCAAAAAAACATAAAAAAAAAAAATCAAAGGCAAAACTAATTTATGGTGGGTATTGAATGAAAATGGGTAGGAGGAAAAAAAAGAAAACGGGCAGGAAGAAGCCTTCAGGGATACAGGCACTGTTCTATTTTAGTTGTACTTTCATTTTCATGATTTGAACACTTTTATGTATGTACACCATACTTGAATAACAAGTCCAAATTCTAATTAAGAGATTTCTTTTTTCAAACTACTTATATGAGAGCCAAACTTTTGGAGATCACCTGCATGGAGGTTAAAAAAAAAAAACTGGTACACCAAATGGGAAAAATTAAAACTGGATCCAAAGCTAACACCACCAATAAATGAGGACCCTGTGGATTCAGGACCTACAAGTGACAGTGAAAACTATAAAGTTAACAGAAGAAATTGTAGAAGAATATTTTTATTATCTCTACAGACAGGGAGAGACCTCTTAATTAAAACTTCAAAGGCATGACCCATAAAGCAAAAGAGGAAATTTGATGGTTACAAAATCAAAGATTTCTGTTTATTGAAGGATGCCACAGACAAAGAGTAGATATACAGCCAATATGGAAGAAAATGTTTTCCGTTTCTAAAAGCAACAAAACCACCGAACATGTCAATATATGAGAAACACCTGAAAATCGACACAAAGAAAAACAGCACCACCAATAGAAAACTGGGCTAAGAATATGAACAGGCAGTTTAGAAAAGAGAAACCCACTTGGAGAGGTGCTCAAAATTATTTGCAGAGAGATGCAAATTAAAAGAAGAATGAGATGTCACTTTGTTTATATATTATACGGCAAAAGTTAGACAGCTGTATAATGCCAAATGCTAGAGAGCCGCGAGGCTGCAAGAGCCCTCTTGCATTGCTGTGGGGGTGTAGCTAGTACAGCCGTCCTGGAGATGGAAGCTGGCGCTTTTGACATAAATTAGGTAAAGACATGGACAATGACCTGGCAATTTCCCTCCTGGGTATATATGCCACAGAAATTCAGAAATTCACCAGATACTGTAAAAAGACGCTCAGTGCAGTGTTTTTTGTGGTGAGGATCAAGCTGGACATCTATCACTGAGGGAGTGTTTAGGTAAAACCTGGGGGTTGCCCACTGTGGATTAACCCAAAGCATTTAATAGCAATGGATCAGACATGCACCTAGCCACATGGGTGAACCTTAAAACTATGCTTCATGAAAAATCTCAAAACCAGAAATGATATATATAATCAAATGCACATAAATTTTAAATACTTCCATAGGAGAATAAACAATTGTATTATAGAGCACTACTCAGCGATAAAAAGAAACCCATTATTGATAAGTGCAATAACATGGATGAATCTCAAAAACTATATTAAACAAAAGCCAGACACAGCAGACTATGTACTGTATGATTTTATGTCTGTGCAATTCAAGAACAGGCAACACTAATCTGCAGTAGGAGAAGCAGATTAGCGTTGCTTAGGAGTAGGGTGGAGGGAAGGGATTGACTGCAAATGAACACGAGAACAATTTCATGGTGATGAAAATTATCTATATCATTGACTGGGGTGTGGTTAAGTGGGTGTATACATTTCTCAAAACTCATCCAACTGCACACTTAAAATGTGTACGTGTTGTGTGTACATTATACATCAATGAAGTTGATTTAAAAAAATAAAAGGGACGTACAGGTAGACAAACCAGTGCATATTTTCTAAGACATTTTGACACAGGAAAATTGCTAATAAGAGAGATTTTCTTGCATGGCCCCTGCACAAGGATGACATGCAAATTTGTGAAGTGTTCCATAGGAAAAAAAAAAGAGAGAGATTTTCTAGGTGCCCTATATATTAATCAGCATGGGCTACTATAACAAAATACCACAGGATAGGGGGCTTAAAGAACAAACATTTATTTCTCAAAGTTCAGGAGGCTGGGAGTTCGTCAAGGTGTCAGTCTATTCAGTTCTCTGGTGAGAGATCTCTTCCTAGTTTGCAGATAGCCACTTTCTCACTGTTCTCACATAACAGAGGGAACACACTCCAGTTTTCCTCTTCTTATAAGGACACTAATCCCATCATGGGGCCCTATTCTCAAGACCTCATCTAAACCTAATCACCTCCCAAAGGCCCCACCTTCTTACACCATCATAGTGGAGGTGAGGGCTTCAATATATGAATTTTGAGAGGACAGAAACATTTAGTTCATAATACCCTAGAACACAGCTAGTAAAGAAAAATGTCAAGTTCCCACCAGGCTGGCCTTAAGGACAGACAGTGTTCATTCAACTCCTGTCCCCTCCCTCCCATCAGTTCTTGGTCCCAGCCTGGCGGATTTGAAGTCATAATGCTTCCATCCCCCCAGTCCCTTGAATATTCCAGATGAATGTAGGCATTGCCTGGAAACACGGCTGGTTTTGCAGAGGCGGGGTAGGACCCTCACCTGTCCTGAGTTCCCATAGGCAGAATCTCCTGCCTTTGGCCCCCAAACCTGCTCCTTTAATTGTTGTGCCACCTGGGGCCAGGACATGACTCACAAGGCCTAGCTTTGGCTCACTGTGCATGCCAGAGTTTAAGTTTATTGAGAGGTTCTGTTGGATCAACCTGCAGGAGCTGCTGTACATTCGTAGCTCCTAAGCATCAATGCCCTCCCCAGACTGTGACCCCACCTGGGATGTTTCTGTCCAAGGTCCAAGTCTTCTGATGCCAACCCCAGCATTCTTTACTCAAGAGCTACCCCCTGCAATGAGGAACAATTTCCAGGATACCTGTGAGCTGTGAAGCCAGAGGTTCTGAGATGAAGGCCCAGCTGGCTAGCCTTGGGCAAGTTTCTTAACCTTTCGGAGTATTAAGAGAAAAATGAGATCAGCCAGTAGTGGGGGGTGAAAATGATGATAAGCAAAAGGAAATGAGATGGTATTGCCAATATGGAAGCTTAAACCTAATCAGCTATTGGGGGTCTATATTAGTCAGGGTTCTCCCGAGAAACAAAAGCAAAAGCAAACACACACACACACACACACATATACAGTGTATACAGAGGGTGCCAAAATATGTATACACATGTTAAGAAAGGAAAAAACTATTAAATTTGTAATATTCAAGTCACATTTGACTTTCCCAATTACAACAGGTGTTCAACGTGACTTGTATTCATCTTTCGTGACTTGGTATATATTGAGTGTGACAATTTTAATACAGTTTTTTCTTTTCTTAAAGTGTGTGTACATTTCTGGCACCCTCTGCATGTTACACATAGAGAGAGACAAAAAGAGACACAGAGAAAGATTCATCATGAGGAACTGGCTCACATGATTATGAAATCTGGCAAGCTCAAAATCTGCAGTGTAGGCCAGTAAGTAGAGGCCCAAGAGAGCTGATGGTGCAAATAAAGTCTGAAGTCAGTCGGCTAGAGAATTCCTTGTGCTCAGGGAGGCTGGTCTTTTGTTCTAGACAGGCCTTCAACTGATTAGGTCAGGCCCACCCACATTATGGAGCGCAATCTGTTCACTGATTTCAATGTTAATCGCATCCAAAAACACCCTCGAAGCTGATGCATAAAATTAGCCATCACAGCATCTGTTTAAGAAGAATGTGCATGGCATTTCTAAGAGAGACCACGCATGGCTTGGAACCAGCACTGCTCACGGGAGCAGAACCCCTGACCTCCAAAACACTTGGGCATCCCCAAGGAGGCAGATAGAAATGGGTAACCCAGGCACAGAACCTAAAGCTATCTCACAGTCCTGCCACATTCACCGAGCTGACTTCTGCCACGTTTGGCTTTCCTTCTCGCTTTGCCTAGAAGTAGAGTTGCCAGATTTAGCAAATAAAATACAGCACTTACACTAAAAAAGTATTCATTGTCTGTCTGAAATGCAAATTAAACTGGACATTCTGTATTTTATTTGGCAACTCGACCTACAAGGAAAGTTTGCTGACAACAGAATGGCAGAACCTGGTCGTCCTGACGCTTTTTGAAAAGTGCCCAGCCCCAGCTGGCCGGCCCCATCAGTGCACTCTGCATATATTACAGTCACCTGTTTATCGTTTGTCTTCCAGGTTGTAAGCCATTTGAGAGCAAGGACTGTGTCTTGCCACCACAGTGGCGTCTGGTATAAACAGTACTTGTTACCATGTCTGCGTTTTATTTTTGAAGTAATTCCGCCTGAACAATGTGCTGTTATGTCAGTGTTAGTTAAAACTCCAATTCCAGGTGTAACCCACAGAACCAGCCCAATCTGGTTCAACTTTATGTATTAAAATGGTGAATTGTTTTTCCGTTGCCATGGACCCCCAGGTTGCAAGTTAAGCAACCTGGGCATGGCCAGATGAACCAAGTGTGCAACCACAGGTAGAACCTAAGTGCTCAGACCAGGAAACGGGGATCGAATTAAGAAGTCAACACCACGTGGCATGATCCATGATCCAATCAGATTGAGCCCTGGCATCACTCCACGGCATGATCCAATCAGATCGTGCCTCCCGGCATCACCTCATTGCAAAATCCAATTGGATCATGCTGCAATACTCTCTGCCTATAAAACCCACCCAGCCCCCAGCTTGAGAAGACAGATTTGAGGCAGACTCCTGACTCTTGCTTGGCAGCCTTGCAATAAGCTTCTCTCACAAAAACTGCTTCAGTGTTTGGCTTTCTATTGCACACAGACAAATGGACCTAGTTTGGTTTGGTAACACAGTAATGGTCATTTGCCCTCATTAAAAATCGCCTCTCCAGGCTGGGAGCAGCGGCTCATGCCTCTAATCCCAGCACTCTGGGAGGCCGAGGCAGGTAGATTGCCTGAGCTCAGGAGTTTGAGACCAGCCTGAGCAAGAGCCAGACCCCGTGTCTAAAAATAGTCGGGTGCTGTAGAAAGTCCCTGTAGTCCCAGCTACTTGGGAGGCTGAGGCAAGAGGATCACTTGAGCCCAGGAATTTGAGGTTGCTGGGAGCTATGATGCCACGGCATTCTACCCAGGGTGACACAGTGAGACTCTGTCCCCCCCCTCAAAAAAAATCTCCTCTCCAGCTAGTCAGCTAGCTTTGTACCAGAAAGGCCACATCCAAACACAAGATCACAAGGGCCTCATCGATACCTGAGGCTTTGCTAATTAGCAAAATGAAAGTCAGAAATGGATTTTCATTGATGAAATTGGTGGCTTGTTAATTAACACGATGAATGCTAGAAATAGACTCTTGGTGAAATCTGTACTCAGGATCCATGGATTTACTTAAATATAATGAAGATACTACGCTTTCCCTTTAGATGAAGAGGTTATCAGAATCTGGCAAGGTCTGTGCCCCGCATCTTAGAGGTGGCACCTGAGGCTCGATTCAATCTGAGTTTTAGAGGATTTCTGGTTCCCTGAAGCTTCTGGAATGTTGAATCTGCCTTGAGTGGACCTTTCATGCAAGGGTGAGAGCCGGGACCTCCTCAAAGCTAAAGAGCAGGTTGCATAAACTTTTTTTGTGCCAGGTTGCTAATGAAAGCTTATTTAATAAATGTGCTAAAATTTGATCATAGACTTGCTTTTGTGTGAGCTGGTGCTGAGGTGTTGTGGGGGTGGGGATCTAACCTCTACTCACCTCAAGATTCTTTGAAGATGTGTCAGTAATTGAGAGATTTGTCTCTCAGCTGCAAACTCACCCTTCTTTATGATGCTGGTGCTGGCACTCTGCAAACCACAGTTCTGCTTTGCCTCAGCTGCTCCGTTAGGTTCTACAAAAGGAGGTGTTAGAGGAAGACGCAGGGCTAGAGAAGGAAGAAGGAACTTGTTCTTTCCTTTGGGCTTCCTGGTAGCTTCTCGGGGCTTCTTCCTGTTAGCCCCTTGATCCTGTAAGTGGCACCCCGCACACACCCTGCTTTTTCACTCTGGCAGCAGTAGCGCCTTCTTGAAGCTGCAGCTGAATCCAGTTTGCAGCTCTTCCAGTAAGAACAGAAACAGGCTCATTGCCCCCTGCCCCCAGAGACGTCAGCTGGCCAGGATGCCCTCCTCAGAGGTCTGGGTCTCACCTCCATGGGGCCCTCTCCTTTGAACTCAGACACACACCAGGTCCAGCCAGCAAGTACCTCTTCCTCAGGCTTCTGAGTTTCAGCCCCATGTGATTCCTTCCTCCCAGCTTCTAGGCTTTAATAATTTCAACGTTTTCTCCCTTGTTCCCCTAGAGGTGGTAGCTGCTTCCTAAAATTACTTCCGCCGTGAGATCTTAGAGTTCTGCTTTTGCTTTTTTGATTCTTTAATGACTAGTGAATAATGCCTTCTACAATTCTCTCTGCAGTTACAAACATCGGACTTACATACAACTCTCACCAATGGAGGCTATCACAGTAAGTCCCCGAGTAACAAACATCCAACTGACATATGACTTGCACTTACAAATGGAGGCTATTACAGGTACTAGGTCAATGTACCTGTTCCAACTTACATACAAATTCAGCCTAAGAACAAACCTACAGAACCTATCTCCATCATAACCAGGGGGCTGCCTGTATTAAATTCTCCCTGTTAAACATCCGATGTGGCTCCTGCTTGATACAGGAGGCTATGTTACTTTCCAGAAAGAGCTTTAGGGTTATGCATAACCAACTTGGCTTAGGGCAGCACTCAATACATATTTATGAAATAAATAAATGAAGAAACAGTGAATTCCTCACTGTAAATTAATAATGACTTCCTGGGGCTTTAATATCAATCTCATGTGATTTTAATTAATGTGAGTCAGTCCCCAGAGCCCCCTTGTTTCTGAAGGAGAGTAAGAATCAGCTCTAAAAAAGATTAAGATGCAAAAAGTTTAAAGGAATATCAAGTACTCGAGGTGGGGGCAGCAGGGTTAATGTCCCCTCTATAATCCTCCACCAACTATCTTCGTAGTTCACTGAGCTCTGCCCTGAAGATTTCTCACCTAACCTGAAAGTCTGCTTCCCTCTGACCCAGAAGATCCCATTCTTCTCTAAGCTGAGGATACCTGGGCTCTCCGGGCAGCTGGGAGGCACATTTGTTCTCTAACCCTCCAATCTATCCTGCACAAAAAGTCAACAACTACAGATAGTTCCCTTTCCCACAAAGCTTCGCTCATTTAAAGGCAGAGGCTGGTTGATAAGGGAGACGCTGCTGAATGGGCCCAGGTTCAAAACCATCACTCCAGGGCCAGCTAAGATCCAGGCCCTTCACCCTCTGCCTGGTTCCAGAGAGCGGTGTTTCCATCTTGGCCCCCTGCCTCCATCCCTGGTTTACCCTCTCGTTACACAAAACATTCCATCTCCCACCCCTCTGGAAACAAGTTATTCCAGCACACCAGGTACCAGGCCTACTGCCCTTACTGGGGATATAAAGCCCTGTCTCTAACTACAGAGGTCCCTCCACCCCCAAATCAGGCTGCAGCTATCTTCTGCAGGACTTTATCTGAGATGGGATGAGATACTTTCTCGGGTACGTCCCAACCCAGGTCACTTATTCGTCTATCCTGGGTCTGGAGCATGGGATGGGGGAATAGTTACCAGCTAACTTACCCAAGGACCCTCCTCTGTGTCAACTGAGGAAGGGACTGTCAGATTCCAGATAGGAATCCCACCAGGCAGCACTCAGCAGGAGAGATTGCTGGGATACCAGTATGGGCAGCACACGGATCACCTCCTCCCGTTCAGTGCCCACTGCCACCCACAAGCACTGGGGGGCCTCCACTAGCAACTTCCCCAAGCCCTCAGTTCCACTTCTCTCTCCCTCTCCCCACCACTGTTTCACCTGCATAGATGACTCCTTAGCAAATCACACATTTTAATTCAGTTTAAACACCAAGAAGCCATTACTGTTCCCAGGAAATATTAAACAGAGATCATCAGTGTCTGAATGCAAAGGAATAAGATAGACAATTTACCTCCCTCCTGCTAGGCAAATAGCGCACATCGTTCCTGTAGCAGACACTGTCCTGGCTGGTCCCATCCCTGAGGCCCACTGGGAGGAAGGGAGGTCAGCTGCCCACATTTGTGTACTTGCCAATGGCTTCTGCCAGTTCCAGTTTCCACTTAGAAGCTGGGGACCTGGGGCAAATCCCTGTATTTTTCTAAATTTCAGTCTCCTTATCTAAAGAATGGGAATAAGAACACCTACCTCATGGGGCTATGGTGAGAACTAAACCTGACGTCATCTAGGGAAGTATTTTTTATACTACAAAGCATTATTATCCAGATACCATGATGTGGCAGAGAAGAGTAGACAAAAGTATAGGCAGTCCCCTAAGTGCAACCCACATTTGCAAATGGGGGCTGCTACAGGTAATAGGTAAATATATATGTTCCAACTTACTTACAAATTCAACGTAAGACCAAACCTACAGAACCTATCTCATCCATAACCTGGAGATTGACTAGGTAAAAAGTGGGGTAGCGTCAGAAAAGCACAAAGTATGTGGAGATGACAGGGAATCAGGGTTGACTAAAGCAGGGAATTTATGTGTGATGATTAATTTTACATGTCAACTCAACTAGGCAGAAAGATGCCCAGACAGCTGGTAAGGGAGTATTTCTGGGTGTGTCTGTGAGGGTGCTTCTGGAACAGATTAGCATTTGAATCAGTAGACTAAGTGAAAAAGATCACCCCTCACCAAAAGTGGTGGGTGTCATCCAATCCATGGAGGGCCTGGATAGAACAAAAAAGCAGAGAAACAGAAAATTTTCTCTCACTTTGAGCTGGGACATCCATCTTTTCTAGCCTTGGGATGTCAGCACCCCTGGACTCAGACCAGGAGTTACATCATCAGCTTTTCTGGGTCTCCAACTTACAGACAGAAGATTGTAGGACTTCTCAGCCTCCATAACTGTATGAGCCAATTCCCACAACAAGTAAATCTCCATATAGTATGCACACATACATATATATATGGGTCTGTCCATATAGTATGCACACACATACATATATATATGGATCTGTCCATATAGTATGCACACACACATATATATATATGGGTTTGTCCATATAGTATGCACACACACATATATATTGGGTCTGTCCATATAGTATGCACACATACATATATATATATGGGTCTGTCCATATAGTATGCGCACATACATATATATTGGGTCTGTCCATATAATATGCACACATACATATATATTGGGTCTATTTCTTAGGAAAAGTCTGGCTAATACACTATAGAAGAGAGATGTCCCACACTGGGTGCTCCAAAAGCAGATGATGGGATGGCTTTGAAGCTATAAGATGTTTATTAGGTATCAAATCTTCTTTTTTTTTTTTTGAAGCAGAGTTTCACTTTATCACCCTCAGTAGAATGCTGTGGTGTCACAGCTCACAGCAACCTCAGACTCTTGGGCTTAAGGGATTCTTTTGCCTCAGCCTCCCAAGGAGCTGGGACTACAGGCGCCTACCACAATGCCTGGCTACTTTTTGGTTGTAGTTGTCATTGTTGTTTGGCAGGCCTGGGCTGGGTTCGAACCCACCAGCTCCGGTGTATGTGGCTGACGCCCTAGCCACTGAGCTACAGGTGCCGAGTCTAGGGATCAAATCTTGTGAAAGAAATGGGGAAAGGCAGGATAGGGCCAAGTGAGAAACTGAACTTTGATGCAGGCACAACAAAGTCTTGGACAACCCAGCAGAGAGCTCCAAAGCCAGGATCAGCCACTAGAGTTTCCCCAACTATTATATCCTTTATATATTTTCAACTAAAGTGTGCCTTTATGCTTAGTCACCAGGTATGGGCTGCCCTGGGGAGGGTGTGGCCTCCAGTGAGGTGGCTGTCTGCAACTGAGGCAGAGGGAAAGAGCTGACAGCTCTGGGCTGTCTGCTCCTCGCACACCTCATGAATGGTGTCTTGTCTACACACAGGAGGAATAAGGGATAATACCAGAAAAGTGGTCACTCCAACCATTACTTACTTCGGTTATTCAGTCAGACAGACACCGTTGAAAAGTTATTATCAAGGACCTACTTCGTGCCAGGGATCAAAGTTTGTGCTGTGAAAAGATGCAAGGACAAATAAGGCAGGTACCGCCAGGTTTGAATTTCTCCTGAGCAGATCCTGAGATAAGAAGATGAATGCTGCCTTGTTGTTTATTGAGGAGGTGCAAGAACACTTTAAGGGAACTGAACAGGTGAAACAAGGAAGGGAAGTCAGCCAATAACAGGGGAGCTTCACTGGCTACCACTGCAGGCAACTGGAGTTCATTGGCACAGGGAAGCTCTGGGTAACGGTGTACAGGACATGCTTCCGTGTTATCTAGCAAAGAAGCCAGGGAGCTGGGGTGTTTATATACCAGTTCCCACCGATCATTGTTTGAGAGTGGCTCTCAGGAGGCAATAACTTCCTGAGACTTTCCTGCCCTGTACCGCTGGTCATAGAAAAATGGTAAGTACTGGGAGGGAGGACATGGGCCCTGGCAGTGGGGACTGCAGTCGCATCAAGCATTTTATAGCCTTGTGAGAGAGACGGACCATCAGAAATCAGCCTGACAAGTGTAGTGACAGAGACATGCTTGAAACACAAAGAAGGTCCTAATCTGAGAGACCTTCTCGAGGAGGAGGCTGAATACACAAGTTAAGTCTTAAAAGGCAGGAAAGGGAAGGGGCCAGGAAAGAACCTCTGAGGACGTCGTAGCTGGGCTGTTTTAGGAATTTTCGAGTCATCTAGGGTGGCTGGATATTTCATACAGCTCATGAAAGAGGAAGAATGGAGGAAGAAGATGGAGACAGAAGGTGGTGTTAGATCACACTGAGCCTGAATGAAGCTTTCTACTTTCTATGGAAGGAATAGGGAGGCTTGCTAGGAATGTAAGCACAGGGATGGCATGAATCTGATGTATTCTCTAAAGAAATCACTGAAGCTACAGAGTGGAGAATGGATTGGTGGGGCCAGGACTGAGGTTAGGGAGCCCTAGAGAGAAATTGCAAAGGCTGAACACAAGGGAGTCGCCATGGAGAGAGCGAGAAGGTGACAGAATCAAGAGAGATGAAGAATGCCCATGGCCTAATGGCTAACAGGAAGAGCCCAAGGGAGGAACCTATGCCCGTCATGGGTTCCCATCCAGAGTTTTAACCAAACCTCTCAGCTTTCTACCACACCCAGGAGGACTATTTACCTAGAGCCAGAATATAACAAGGAGATTTTCATAACTTCTACTACAGAAAGATCACAGCCATAAACTGTCTATGGGTGACTGAAGGACGAGGACCAGGTCTGCGTTGTTACCCTGAGAACATTCTATGCCCAAAGTCAAGGGACTTGATGTCTTGATTTAAATCCATTCTTTTTTTTTTGAGACAGAGCCTCAAGCAGTCACCCTGGGTAGCGTGCTGTGGCATCACTGCTCACAGCAACCTCCAATTCCTGGGCTCGAGCGAGTCTCCTGCCTCCGCCTCGGTCCCAAGTAGCTGGGACCACAGGCGCCCGCCACAATGCCCGGCCATTTTTTGGTTGCAGCCGTCATTGCTTGGCGGGCCTGGGCTGGATTCGAACTTGCCAGCTCAGGTGTACGTGGCTGGTGCCTTAGCCTGCTGAGCCACAGGCGCATTCGCCACCAGTTATTTTTCAGGATATTCAAAATGTTAAAAACTTCTAGCAGGTTAAAAGTAGCCTTCCCAATTGGTGCTCACTATGCTACTTTTAGCTCCTTTTCTTCCTCCATACCTTCCTTCAGATCCTCATACCCTGCCTAAACTACAGTGTTTGGGTTGCTATTGCTCTTGTTTTTTCATAGCAGGCATCAAAGCAACCCATATCTCACTCAGGTAAGGTCAAAAACAAGAGAGCATGCAATGTTCTTATTATTCCAGTTGCAGGGCTAGACTCTTGACATATTGGCAAGATAAAGGATTCAAAAATAAATACTACCCTAGAAGCCATATGTACCCTTTATAACTTACATCCCATAGGTCTGAACTGAATCCTAGGGCGGTATCTAGGAGCAAGGAAAGCTGAGAAATGCAATTTTTATTTTAGGTGGCCATGCAACCAGCTAAAAACTGTAGCCTTTCTTCTGAAGAGGAAAAGGGGACAAGGGACTAGAAGTCTCTATGGTACTAATTAGTTATCACTGCCCAAGAAACTACCCCAAAACTTAGTAGCCTAAAACAACTCCTTTTTATTTCTCACAATTCCATGGGGCGGGAATTTGGGGCTGAGGTGATGACTCGCCCTGCTCCAAACAATGTGGTTCCAATCGCTGTAGCTGGAAAATCCAAAAGGCCATACTCACACATCTGATGACTCAGTAGGGGTGGCTCAGATGGCTGGGGCTGACTGGAATGTCTGCGCCTCTCTCTTTTTATGGGATTGGCAGGGTTCACTAATTTGTCTGGGAGTTTGGTCCTTCTCCAAGTGGCTTTTCTCTCCAGCAGGATAGCCTGGGCTTCTTTACATGAGGGCTGGAAATCCTTCCCAGGGTAAAGTGGAAGCTGCATGACCTCTAAGGCCTGGACTCAGATGCCCAGCTGCTCCTAACTCTCCACACGTGGCACTTCAGCCACATTCTATTGATCAAAACAAGTATCAAGGCCAGGCACAGTGGCTCACACTTGTAATCCTAGCATTTTGGGAGGCCAAGGCAGAAGGATCACTTGAGGCCAGGAGTTTGAGACCAGCCTAAGGAAAAGTAAGATCCCATATCTAGTAAAAATA
The DNA here is from genome assembly GCA_963574655.1 of Perodicticus potto. Lineage (NCBI taxonomy): Eukaryota > Metazoa > Chordata > Mammalia > Primates > Lorisidae > Perodicticus > Perodicticus potto. Next base: position 15,408 of record CAUYRH010070052.1, read on the forward strand.
GAAAAATTAGCCAAGAGTGGTAGCACGTGCCTGTAGGTCTACTCAGGAGGCTGAGGCAGGAGGAGTTTGAGATTGCAGTGAGCTGTGATGATTCCACTACATTCTGGCCAGGACAACAGAGAAAACTCTGTTACACACACACAAAGTGTTAAGGCCAGTTCAAATTCAAAGGGTGGAAAAGTAACTCTACCTCATGATGTAAAGAGCTACAAAGAAACATTGCAAAGGAGGGGACTCTTTCTAAGAATCCACCACACCCGCAATTGCAGGGGGGAACATATTAAGTTTGATCAATCATTTTATACCACTTACCACTGCTTATAAGCCAGTCTTATGAAGACTGAGAATTTCCTCTTCAATTCCACCAAGTAAATACTGGTGCCTTGATTTGGTTATATGTGCACAGCACAGGGATATGAAAGAAACCAAGACTTGAACACAAAATTAATTCTTATACTGGACAATTTGCAAACCATAACTTACTTGAACTCATCAGAGAGCTGAAGTCACAGGGCAACCAACTAATCTGAACCCTAAGGAAAGACAGGTGCTTCCAAGGAGAAATGGGATATAAGCACTTATGGACAAGGTGCAATTTTAGGAGAGAGACTAAAACTATGACAAAGACTAATGAAAATGCTAGAAATGAAAAACACTACTGTTTCTTTGATAGGCTCATTAAAAGACTAACACAGCAGAGGAAAGAATCAGCAAATGTGAAGGTAAGTCGATGAAAATTACCCAAACAGAAACACAAAGAGGGAAAAATAAGAGTAGGGGATAAAAATAGAGCATCAAAGAACTGTGGAACATTATAAAACAGTCTAACATACGTGTAACTGGAATCCCAGGAGAAGAGAGAACAAGGCAGGAGAAATATTTGAAAAAATAATGGCGAGGAGTTTCCAAAATTAATGGCCACACTGAATCATAGATCCAAGAAGTTCAGAAAAGACAAAACAGGGTAAAACAAAACAAAATAAGCAAAAAAAGTCTACACATATCATATTTAAGCTGCTGAAAACCAAAAAACGATCAGAAAACCATGAAGGTTTCTTATGACGAAAGAAAGACGAAATTTCGAATTGACGAAAAAGACATCAGGCTCAGCGCCCGTAGCTCAGAGGCTAGGGCACCAGCCATATACACCGGAGGGGTGGGTTCGAACCCAGCCCGGGCCTGCCAAACAACAATGACAATTACAACCAAAAAATAGCTGGGCGTTGTGGCGGGTGCCTGTAGTCCCAGCTACTTGGGAGGCTGAGGCAAGAGAATCGCTTAAGCCAAGAGTGTGAGGTTGCTATGAGCTGTGATGCCATGGCACTCTGCCGAGCGTGACAAGTGACACTCTGTCTCAAATTAAAAAAAAAAAAAGACATATCACATATGGTAGAACAAAGATAGAAATTATGGCAGACTTCCCATAAGAAATTATGCAAATCAGAAGACAATAAGGTAACATTTTCGAAATGCTAAAAAACAACAACAAAAGGACATGTTGACCCAAAATTCTATATCCAGGAAAAATACACTTCAAAAATAGGCCAAACACAGTAACTCACACCTATAATCCTAGCACTCTGGGAGGCTGAGGCAGGAGGACGGCTTGGGGTCAGGAGTTTGAGACCAGCCTGAGCAAGAGTGAGACTCTGTCTCTACAAAAAATAGAAAAATTAGCTGGGTGTGGTACCACAGACCTGTAGTCCCAGCTATCTGGGAGGCAAAGGCAGAAGGATTGCTTGAGCCCAGAAGTTTGGGGCTGCAGTGAGCTATGATGACACCACTGCCCTCTCGCCTGGGTGACAGAGTGAGACTCTGTCTCAAAAAATAAAAAATTGAAGATTAAAAAATTAAAAATTAAGAAAATACAGTACGTAAAGCAAGCAGACAGCCCTCAGAATGGGAGAAGATATTTGCAGGTTATGTCTCCGACAAAGGTTTAGTAACCAGAATCCACAGAGAACTCAAACGTATTAGCAAGAAAAAAACAAGTGATCCCATCTCAGAGTGTCAAGGGACTTGAAAAGAAACTTCTCTGAAGAACTGAAGAAGACAGGCACACGGCCTACAGACAGATGAAAAAATGCTCATCATCCTTAATCCTCAGAGAAATGCAAATCAAAACCACTTTGAGATAGCATCTAACCCCAGTAAAAGTAGCCCACATCACGAAATCCCATAACCATAGATGTTGGCGTGGATGTGGACAAAAGGGAACACTTCTGCACTGCTGGTGGGAATGCAAACTAATACTTCTTGGAAAGAAGTTTGAAAATCACTTAGGGATCTAAAAATAGACCTGCCATGCGATCCTTCAATTCCTCTACTAGGTATATATCCAGAAGACCAAAAATCACATCACAATAAAGATATCTGTACCAGAATGTTTATTGCAGCCCAATTCATAATTGCTAAGTCGTGGAAGAAGCCCAAGTGCCCATCAACCCACGAATAGATTAATAAATTGTGGTACATGTATACCATGGAATACTATGCAGCCTTAAAGAAAGATGGAGACTTTACCTCTTTTGTGTTTACATGGATGGAGCTGAAACATATTCTTCTTAGCAAAGTATCTCAAGAATGGAAGAAAAAGTATC
>CAUYRH010070053.1:0-16476 GCA_963574655.1 Perodicticus potto
TTTTTTTTTTTTTTTTGAGACAGAGTCTCACTTACTAACCTTCGGTAGAGTGCCATGGCGTCACACAGCTCACAACAACCTCCAACTCATGGGCTTAGGCGATTCTTCTGCCTCAGCCTCCCAGGTAGCTGGGGCTACAGGTGCCCGCCACAACACCTGGCTATTTTTTTGTTTTGTTTTGCAGTTCGGCCGGGGCCGTGCTTGAACCTGCCACCCTCAGTATATGGGGCTGGCGCCCTACTCACTGAGCCACAGGCGCCACTCTGCACTTGAATGTTTGTAGCAGCTCAATTCATGATCGAAAATACGTGGAAACAACCCAAGTCCCATCAACCCATGAATGGATTAATAAACTGTGGTATATGTATACCATGGAGTACTATTCAGCCTTAAAAGGTGGAGACTTTGTATCTTTTGTATTTACCTGGAAGGATTTGAAGAACATTCTTCTAGGTGTTGCTTTCTTGAGACCTCTTCTTGATCAGTTAACATTAGTTATGTGGCTCCTATAGATGCTCAATATCAATTTAGGCAGATCAGCATAAAAAGCAATGTAAGATATTTTACAGTCCATAAGGAATTTCTATCCAGAATCAAGTTAAAAAAAAAAAAAAAAAAAGGCACAACCGAAAGATGGAAGGCAGATGGCCTATTATTGGCTGTCCACCAGGAGGCCTCACACCAAGAAAATGATCTGGCGGTTTCTTCCTTGCCCAGTCTCTGGCCCTTTATCTGGTAGGCCCAGAAATCCAAGCTCCTTGGTGCCTTTATTAGTTGTCTATCCCTGCCTGACAACTTGCTCCAAAACTTAGAGGCGTCACTCAACAATAGGTATGTGTTATTTTTTGTAGTTTTTGTGCTCTAGGAATTGGGAAAAGCACTAAACTCACAGTACAAGTGAGATATTCAATCCTAATCCTGAGACAGGGTCTATTATACAGTTGCAGTTATTTGGTGGCTGAAGCAGGAACAAGCAGTGGGGTCTAAAGTAGCAGGAGGCTTTTCTCCCCTGCATGTAGTCTCAGGCCATCTTCATGTGGTCTCTCCATATGGTGTCTCCAGCTTGATGGCCTCACAGTAGCCAAACTTCTTACCTTGTGTTCAGGGCTTCACAAGTGAGTAGCCCAGGAAAACATACAGAAACCTTTACCCATCCACCAGGATCAGTTCCACCGCATTTTCTTTGTCAAGGCAGTAATAAAAACCTCCTCAGTTTCAACTGGATGGGATATAGGCTCCATCTCTAGATGAGAAGAAAGCCAAAGAATTTGCATTGGTGTTTTAAATCACCAGCATTCCAAAGAGCTGGTTGTGTATACAATGTATCTAATGCTCACAGAGCTAGCACATAAAATTAGAAAGATAATTTATAATGAGAAATAAAACTGTTGAGTAGATCACACACTAAAGCCACCCATTTTCACCCAATAGATGTGCTATGTTATATACCAAAGTATCAGAATGCCAATTGCTGACTATGGAATTAGGCAATAAGAATAAAAATGTTTGAAATGTATAATATCACCAGGAATTCATCCCACTGCTGGGACAGTCATCTTGACATGACTGGGCTTTTTTTCCCCCAGACAATGCTGCATTGATGGTGCCTATGTTAGCTTTTTTTCTTCCTTCACCTAAAATTTCTTTTGCTGAAATCTCGCTGTATTTTACCCAAGTCTTCCTTAGGCAAACTATAACTGACTCATGTTGACCCTCAGGCAACACCACCCTTCACCCCTCTCCTGGCCAACTACTCAAAAGACACATGCACACACACGTGCACCCCAAACCAAGCTTATTTCATCTTCTATGCCTATTAATTATGCCCTTTTCTTCCTACAACCCAATTTATTCCCACCATTAGCTCTCGTCCCATCTCACTAAACTTGTTCTTAGTATGCACATCAAACCTCAAATCCTTTATCATCAACTCCAAATCGAACATTTAAAAATTCGTTGATACACACCATGTTTTGCTATCCTGGGGAAAAAATATCTCTTTAATATGCCTTTCTAAATTTTTGTGCTTAGGGGGCAATTTATCAATGTAACCAATATGAATCTGAACCTAAAATCCAGTTGTTTAAGAAACATTCAGTTACTTATTTAAATCAAGTCCAAACTGAATCCCAAGCACTAAACTCACAGTACAAGTGAGATATTCAACCCTAATCCTTCTTCAGACCTTCCCTTTCCCAGTGTTTGCCCCAAATCTTGGGTCTAATGGTAACCTTTGAGCTGCTCCCCCAGAGTCTTCATGCCACTGTCTGTTGCTTGTTTGCTGTGGTTGAAGCACAGCGATCTTTGGCAAGGCTGGAAATCATGTAGCTCAAGTCCAGCCTCCCTTGAGTTCTTGTCAAATTTCTGGAACGTTACTGCCAAATGGTGTGTGGATCCTCATTGTCTGCAGGATGTACCATGCACTGTTTCCTTCATAGTCTCAGTCCTGTAAGATTTATCTGTTTTTCCATTCTGCTGTGGGTCATTCAGCTCTTTAATACATTGAAAATAGAGATATAATATAATGAGAGCCAATGGCTTCAGGTAGGCTCAGGAAAATCTCTGAGACCATAAATTAAGGAAAAAGTTTTCTTAATTAAGCTCTGCTTATCAACTACCTTCCTGATTACATGAATCCCCACATTCCCTCTGTTAAGTACTTGGACTGACTCCCAGCAAAGAATGAACAGCCTCTGGAGAAGGCGTGTCTAGAATGCCCTGTCTTCCTCAGCTCAGTCTAGTTGAGTTACATGCTTACCAAGAATCTACTGAGTTAAACAGAAAATCTACCTGGTCAGACAATTCAGTTCATGAACTCATCCTAGAATAAGTGCTATGTACTTCATTGGTGAATATCACTACAATCATCTTCACCAATGCCAGTGCCTCCTGCGCTCATCAAAGCACTTTGTCTAGGATGAGCTAGCGAACTTAATTGTCAGACCTCATACGATGACAGCTCTGATGGCCATTCCAGAAAAAGAATTCCAAAATTGTTTTCAAGGCTGGACTAGGCACTGGCATTTGTGTATAGCTTCTCAAGGGGAGTACTTTGAAGGTGACTGTAGTGATATTCAGCAATGAGGTGTGTAGCACTTTTTCTAGGATGAATTCGCAAACCTAATTGTCTGACCTCATATTTAAAACTCTTTGTTATGGCAATTTCATACTTTAAATATTATACATATGAAATAAGTATGACTATAAAGTGTCCTTTCTATTAAAATTGAATATTTTTGAATGCTCAAGGTGAGCTGCTCAAATATAAATTGCTGTCAAATTAAATGCGAGCAAGAGAATTATGAATGTTGGTAAAAGTTATAAAAATATAAAGGGATTGTGCACTCGAATTGCTCTCCAAATATCTGCCATTTCTCCCTTTTTTATAGAGACGAGCATGATGGATATGTGTTTTTGCAAGAAAATTGGTAGGGAAATTCAATCAGTAGACCTGGACAAGAAACTTTTTCCTAGCTAGAGACTCAGAATCTAATCAAGAAATGTTTTGTACCCTAGTGGGATTTCAAAATTGCTACTGGATCAAGAACTGCTGGATGTTTTTCATTCTTTTCTGTTCTGAATGAAAGTTTTTATGGCATTTATCCTGCTTCTGATTTATCATTGCATAACCAATGTATATCTGAATGTTACAGAGAAGAGTGCAGATCACCCAGAGATCCTGGATATTCAGCTGGATGCAGTGACTAGAATGAACTTTTAGTTATCTTGTTTGAGGGGTGTCACACACGTGGGAAGAAGGGCAAAATGAATATTTAGTGGCCAGCAGCACAAACTCTGAAAGAGGCTGGCTATCCATACACAAGTTGGAGTATTCTTTTTTCCTGGTCATACAATTAGACTATACAGTTGTATGACTTCCTTCCTTGTACTTGGGTGTAATTGGTTCTAGACAATGAGATGTGAGCAGAGGTGATATGTGCCATTTTCGAGGTGAAACATACAGACCGTGTACTTGATATCCTTCATGATTTTCCTTCCCCTGCTGGCTTGATGCAGATGAGCATAGTCATTTTAGAAGCCACTTGTGGAAGGCAGGAATTATAATCGGTTAGTTTCAAATTAGCCTCTGTAGGTGGTAGGTAGGAAGCTTATTCAAAAAGCTCAGATATGCAGGAAATATTCGTGTTTAATCTTACTTAAATAAAATTACACCGGAATCCAAATCCAAGCTCACCTAGTGGTAAATGCAATTTCAGCTTTTATTAAGGTTAGTACAGTTTCTTCAGGTCAGGCAGTTTCGCTGCTTTCTAGTTATGTTTGTGACTCACTTGGGGAGTTTGGAAGTCCCTGAACATGGTATCCAAACTCCCAGAGTGCATCATAAGCCATCCTGCTGAGGGTTGCCATCTTTCTGGAACGCTGCCTCTGAATTATGTATAAATCTTTGCTCTCATTAGGACCCTCAGTTTCTGATTCCTTTCCAACCTCAGCCCCAAACTTCAAACTTTTTCTTTTCTTTTCCTTCTCTTCAAAAGCCACCTCTCTCTCTCTTCCTCTGTGAACATGCAAATGGATCACTTAATGCAGTGGTTCTCAACCTTCCTAATGCCACAAACCTTTAGTACAGTCCAAAGGGGTCGCGACCTACAGGTTGAGAAATGCTGACTTAATGGGTTGAAGTTTTACAAAGGACAGAGCCAATGATTTTATCCACTTCATCTCTATGAGTTATGTAAGCCCTGCCTTGACTGCTATGCAATCTATGCATATAATATAATTGCACATGTAACCCATAGACTTGTATTAATATAAAAAACCCCATGAGGTAAAAAGACAAAGCCTGACTATTGGAAATGATGGATGAGAAAAATATTGCAGAAAACAACATTACTACTTCAAATGAATCATCATGGCATAGCTGTATAAAACACTTTTAGGTCTTTACTGAAGGTATAGCTGGGGCTAGTTTTCATGGGCACACTTCAGCTAATGCTCACTAAGCGATAGTGTAAAATATTGACCATTATGTATAAATGTTTCCATTAACCCAGGACTGATATGTGTGACTATTCATATGAATTGAATTAATGCAATTCTAGGTATTTACTTAATAAAAAACGTATACACGTTCTTGAGTACTTACTCAAAAGTTGACAGTTTTTAGGAATAGAATAGTAACTAACTTTGTCTAAGAAAAAATTTAAATACCATATAAATAGAGAAAGCCAATAAGCTATGAGCTCAAAATAAACTCTGTGAAAGCAGAGATGGGCAAAGAACATTAAAGATTTTTAAAAATCAGGAATTCAACAAAATAAAAAGAAAGAATTCAGCAAATGCCAATAATCAAGAAGCTAGTATCAGTATGGATGAGCATATAGTGAATATGTGAGTAAAAACTCAGGGCTGACATGCAGAACTGTGAAGATACGAATTAAACAGGAAAAGTCAATATACAGAATGCTGTCATGACAAACAAGGGTTAATTTCATTCAATCTCTGAGATACCTACTTTGTAACAAGAGCTGCCGCCTGCAGAACAGACAAAGCCAAACTCCACAAAGAAGATAAATAATTGTACAATCAGCAAGGGCACTTGTCTCAATGAGTCCCTTGGTCAAATCTCCTGCAGGAAATGGTTCCTAATGCTTTCAATACTCTGTGAGAACAAAATGTGTTCCCATTTTATGAATAATTCTTAAAACATACTGAAATTATACATGTCATGGCAGAATATCTAGGCTTTCATATAAAGACATACCTTGGAAATACTGAAGGTTTGATTCCAACCCCTGTGTTCAGACAAATATTGCAATAAAGTGAGTCCCATGATTTTGTTTTCTCAGTACACATTAAAGTTTTTTACACTATAATGTAGTGTAAATAAGCAATAGCATTAGATCTAAAAAAACCACGTGCATAACTTGATTAAAATATTTTATTGCTAAAAAATGCCAATGACTATCTGAGCCTTTGGCAAGTCATCATCTTTTTGCTGGTGGAGGCTCTTGTCTTAGTGTTGATGGCTGCTGACTGATCAGGGTGGTGGTTGGTAATGGCTGGGGTGGCTGTGGGAATCTATTAAAATAAGAAAATGATGAAGTTTGCCACATCAATTGACTCTTCTTTTCACAAAAGATTTCCCTGTAGCATGAGATACTGTTCGATAGAATTTTACCCACAGTAGATTTTTCCAAATTGAAGTCAATCCTCTCAAACCCTGCTTCTGCTTTATCACCTAGGTTTATGTAATCTTCTAAATCCTTTGTTGTCATTTCAACAATGTTCACAGCATCTTCACTAGGAGTAGATTCCATCTCAAGAAACCACTTTCTTTGCTCATCCAAGGAAACAACTCATCTGTTCATGTATTATCATGAGATTTCAGCAATTCAGTTACAATCTCAGCAATTTAGCTGTATCTTCAGGCTTTACTTATAATTTTAGTGCTCCTGCTATTTCTACTACATCTGTAGTTGCTTCCTCTACTTAAGTCATGAACCCTTCAAAGTCATCCATGAAGTTCAGAATCAGCTTCTTGAAAACTCCTGTTAATGTCGATATTTTGACTGTCTCCCATGAGTCATGAATGTTCTCAGTGGCATCTAGTATGGTGAAGCCTCTACAGAAGGTTTTTAATTTACCTTGCCAAGGTTCATCAGAGGAATCGCTCTTCATGGAAGCTATAGACATATGAAGTGTATTTCTCAAATAATAAGGCTTTAAGGCCAAAATTACTCCTTGATTCATGGGCTGCAGAATTAGTGGGCATGAAAACAACATTGATCGCCTTGTACATCTCCAGCAGAGCTCTTGGGTGACCAGGTGCATTGTTGATGAGCAATAATAACATATTTGCAAAAGAATTGTTCTTTTCCAAGCAGTAGATGTTAACAGTGGGCTTAAAATATTCGAAAAACCATGTTATAAACAAATGTGTTGTCATCCAATATTTGTTGTTCCATTTATAGAGTACAAGCAGATAGATTTAGCATATTTTTAAGGGCCCTAAAATTTTCAGGGTAGGCAATGAACATTAGTTTCATTTAAAGTCATCAATAACTGTTCTTTGAAGCTTTGAAACCAGATATTGACTTCTCCTGTCTACTTATGAAAGTCTTAGATGGCATCTTGTCCCAACAGAAATCTGTTTCACCTTCATTGAAAATCTGTTGTGTAATGTACGCATCTTCATCAATTACCTTACTTAGTTCTTTTTTTTGGATACAGAGTCTCAAGCTGTCACCCTGGGTAGAGTGCTGTGATGTCACAGCTCACAGCAACCTCAAACTCTTGGGCTTAGCGATTTTATTGCCTCAGCCTCCCAAGTAGCTGGGACTACAGGTGCCGGCCACAATGCCCAGCTATTTTGTTGTTGTTGTTGCAGTTGTCATTGTTGTTCTAGCTGGCTCAACAACAGCTAGATAGCGCAGCTAGTCCGGCTGGGTTCTAACCCGCCAGCCTGGGTGTATGTGGCCGGCGCCCTACCCACTCAGCTACAGGCACCGCCCTACCTTAGCTAGTTCTTATAACTTGCTGAAGCTTCTCCATCTGCACTTGCTGTTTCTCCTTGCACTTTCATGTTATGGAGATGGCTTCTTTCCTTAAATCTTATGAACCAAACACTGCTAACTTCTAACTCTACTTCTGCAGCTTCATGACCCTCTCTCAGCCTTTATAGAATTGAAGAGAGTTAGGGCCATCTATGGATTAGGGTTTGGCTTAAGAGAATGTTGTGGCTGGTTTGATCGAGCCAGACCAGTAAAACTTTCTCCATATCAGTGATATGGCTGTTTCACATTCTTATCATTTCAGTATCCACTAGAGTAGCATTTTTAATTTCCTTTGAAAATTTGTCCTTTGCATTTACAACTCGTTTAAATGTTTGGCTCAAGAGGCCTAGCTTTTGGCCTATCTCAGCTTTTTAACATGACTTCCCTACTAAGCTTAGTCATTTCTAGCTTTTGATTTAAAGAGACCTGAGACTTTTATTCCACTGGAACACTTAGAAGTCATTGTAGGGTTATTAACTGGCTGAATGCCAATATTATTGCGTCTTAGGGAATGAGCCCTGAAGAGGGGGAGAGAGATGGGGGGAGGGCGAACAACCAGAACACACACAGCATTGATCAATTAAGTTTGCCTTTTTATACAGGGGCAGTTCATGGAGATCCAATACAATTACAACAGCAACCTCAAAGATCATTGATCACAGATCACCATAACAGATTAAAATAAAAGGTTGGTCATATTGTGAAAATTGCTAAACTGTAACACAGAAACCAGAAGTGAGCACGTGCTGTTGGAAAAATGGCTCAGACTTTCTCCACACAAGATTGCCACAAATCTTCAATTTGTAAAGAAGACAATATCTGTGAAATGCATAAAGCCAAGAGCAGTAAAATGAGGTTTGCCCCTGTCTAAATTCTCAGGAAATACAGTACTCTCACTTACCTACTCCTCCCATCATGCACTGATGATATATATGAAGGAGTTAGAGAATAAGAAAATACATGTGTAGTTTAGCTAGAGTCCAAGATATTATTAATAACTTTTATTTAATTATGATTAAATAATCATTCGATAACTGCTAACTTTGAAAACTATCAAAACAGTAGGTATTTCAAGGAGGATCTTCATCCTACAACAGCTGAGCTTATCAGGGATGGTTGTGATGTGCTCCTGTGAGAAGAACTCTGAAATCCACCGAGTAGGAAAACTGAAGTCATTTCCTAATTTCAATCCACTGAATCTAAACTGGACGGCGCCTGTGGCTCAGTGAGTAGGGCGCCGGCCCCATATACTGAGGGTGGCGGGTTCAAACCCGGCCCCGGCCGAACTGCATCAAAAATTAGCTGGGCGCTGTGGCTGGCGCCTGTAGTCCCAGCTACTTGGGAGGCTGAGGCAGGAGAATCGCCTAAGCCCAAGAGCTGGAGGTTGCTGTGAGCTGTGACTCCACAGCACTCTACTGAGGGCGATAGAATGAGACTCTGTCTCCACAAAAAAAAAAAAAAAAAAAAAGAAAAGAAACTGCCTGTATGGGTTTTTTTGGTCATAAATATCTGTAATAGAGTATTCTCAACTTGTTGTCATGGTTCTTATTAGAAATAAAAATATTTCAAAACATGGGTGGTGCCTGTGGCTCAGTGAGTAGGGTGCCAGCCCCATATGCCAAAGGTGGTGGGTTCAAACCTGGCCCCGGCCAAACTGCAAACAAACAAACAAACAAACAAAATTTCAAAACATATCAGTTTTTATAGGGCTATAATTTGATTACATTTAGTACATTTTTTTTTTTAGTTAATAATTTTCTTTGTCACAACATATCCAACCACATCATACATTAAATGACAAAGTAGGCTCCTGTAGTAGAACAACCACAGTACCATATTTCACCATCTTACATTTTTTTCTCCTTGAAACCACATGAAATAATGAAAGAAACAATATCCTATAATATTCATTCATGGCTTTGCTATTTATTAGCTGTGTAAACTTAGATAATTGATTAAGCATCCTTAAACCTCAATTTTATTTAAAATGGGATATAAAATTTTACTGCCTCCCTCATTTTTTTTTTTTTTATTTTGCTTCTTTTGTGTATGGGATTTATGTCTCCATCCCCTCCAGGGCAAGGGCTTTTGATGGAAGGACTATCTGCTAAACATCAGTGTGGTCACATTGTCTTTGCCTTTGACAGTGTGGCCAGGCTTCACAACTATAAATTGCCAGAGTAATCTCTGCCCCCCATCTTGCAGGAAAATTATGAGATATGGAAAACATACACATCCATATGTTTTTGTAATTTCTTAAATGCTACACAAACATAAAGAATCTCACTCATGACCAGCAACTAATCAATCCTTATGGGTTATATTATGTAGTTTATAGTCAGGATATTGGAAAAATAAGAGTATCTTTGTTTTACTTTTAGGGAGGGAAAAACCTTGCAACTCTTATCTGTCTTCTTCTAAAATATTGCATTCTAAGCCAGATAAAGTCTGTTTTTTTGTTTTTTTTTTTTCAAGACAAGGTCTCGCTTTGTCACCCTCAGTAGATGTTGTGGCATCATAGCTCACAGCAACCTCAGACTCTTGGGCTCAAGCGATCTTCTTGCCTCAGTCTCCCGAGTAGCTGGGACTAAGGTGCTCAACATGATTCCCAGCTAGTTTTAGAGACAAGGTCTGGCTCTAGCTCAGGCTGGTCTTGTGAGCTTAGGCGACCTGCCTACCTCAGTTTCCCAGAGTGCTGGGATTTCAGGTGTGAATCACTGCGTCCGGCCCAGAAAATCTTTCTTTTTTTTTATTAATTCATGGCTGTGTACATTAATGCAATCATGGGGCCAAATCACAAAATAAACATTAAGGGTGGAAAAAGCAAAAAGCTTCTTCTTGTTCTCAGGAACCTCTCTGCTTGGAGATCAGTCATTTCACACCTCTAGTGAACTGCCTTAAATGGTGTGGGTTTTTTTTTTTTTCCGCCCGCAGTTTTTGGCCAGGGTCGGGTTTGAACCCACCACCTCTGCTATATGGGACTGGCGCCCTACTCCGTGAACCACAGGCGCCACCTGATGGTTGTGGTTTTATATGCGCACATGTTATCTCTCAACATAAGCTGCAAACCCCTGGAGGGCAGCACGATGTTTTCCTTATTTCTTTCCTTTATAGAAAGTGTCTTGAAATCCCTAAGGAATTAATTTTATTATTGTTGTTGTTGTATTTTTCCTACTTGCCAAAATCTTAGGCTCTGGCTCGTGTTTTAAGTCTCAAACCCTGGAAATTTGCTATCTGTCTCTTTGTCCTCCCCCTCTGCCGAGTGTTCCATTCCATCCACTTGGTCTAGCGCCTCTGGGCTGAGATGTAAGAATGGCGCCATCTACCTCTGGTCCTGTGTACAATCTCCCACATGGGACAGGCAAGAGAAGGGACAGAGATTTATTTGGATTTGTATCAAGGCAGAGCAAAAAGCCATTCGGGTGCCTCCTGAGTCTTACCACATAGGCAGGCACCTATTTCCCTCATGCCTAAGTCTAACTCTTCCTGTTAGAGTGACACTTCGCATTTTTAACAAGCAGTGGATGCTGTTTGCACTTATTTATCTCTGAGAACTTCACCTCGACAAAACTATGCTCATGTCATCTGCGAAGCTAATGATTTGCCCAGTAATGTGTGCATGGAGTTTTCCACTCTGCCTGAGCAAAATTAAAGAGAGAAATTTTCACCTGCAGCCTGGGTATTGATACCTGGCAACTCCTACAGGGATCATTAATGAAAAATAAAAATAACTTGTCTTTACATGCTGTATTTACATTTGTTAGATGTAACAAATGTAACATCTAACATTTCACATATTGGAGCTTCAAGTTCATCACCCATGAAAAAGTGGTAGTGGAAACTGTTCTTCCTGCTTAACACAGAGTTTATGTTTTATGATGATCAGATAAGATGATGTGTGACAAGGTCCTAGAGTAACACAGGACACATCTTCTGCCATTGATGACAGGTATCAGGCTGGACCTGGAAAGATTTTCCTAAAAATATTCCCCTCTCTAATGCTGCACTTCAATCTTCGGTCCATGGGGGAAATGAAGCAGAATCAGATGGGAAAGATACAATATTTCCAGTTTTAAAAATCTATTGCCTACAAAATACAGCATCTGTCTAAATAATGGATTTCTGTACAATCCCAGGAGCAATCTTGCACATTATAGTCAGTTCCACTTCATTACCCAGTTATTTTGTACCTTCCTAGGCTGTTAGTCAAATCACCCTGCTACCTAGAAAGTTTCTGATTAATCTGGATTTCACTAATTACCCTGCAGTCAGATGGACTGGACAAAACTGTTTGTATTCTTTTGCTATAGGTTTCAAATCAGTTTCCATGAAATCTTTTGCAAAGAAACTACCATTGCTTTCCTGATAATGATTTTTTTCACAGAAGAACATCCAGGAACTATGTTTTAATTTTTCTTCATACAGTCTTTCTTTTGGGCCAATACTATTTCTCCAGGGAATCAGAGATGTGTTTAAGGGGGAAGAAGAAGAATAAACATATCTAAAAAAAGTAGAGAACCAGGCTTGTGTTGATAATCCATTGATGTAACTGGGGAGAAATAGGTGCAGGTAGATTGGATTCAGTAGAATAATAAAATAAATGCTAAAGGTCAAGCCCTAGACCCAGTATCAAACCTGCAAACCTCTGACAACTATCTTCTAAGAAGCAACACTGCCATCTGGCTGTGTAAGGTTGAGAAATGATGCCTTCCCTTTCTAACCAAATACTTCTGATACTCAGCCTACCCTCTGATTTCAACATTCTCTAAATAGACTCCTGGAAGTCTAAAAGATTCCTGTGGTATCCCCAAGAACACAAAGTGCTAAGGCACAAAAACAGAGTAGAATAATAGGAAAAGATCTCAAGGACCATCCAAATTCAGGGTTCATGAAGATGAAGCTCAAAATTGAATCACAAAGATAGCATTATTATGCAGGTCTCTAATGTACTAATCCATTGTGTTGCCACTATTCTGTGAATTGTCACCAGAATCCAAATCCACAGTCGTCACTACTCTTCAAATGATACATAAACTTTGGAAAAAGCAAATAAGGGAATTTGAGTGTATTGATATTTTTTCAGATTTGATTTTATTTTTAATTGACACATGATCACTGTACATATTTATGGGGCACAAAGTGATGTTTGGATACATGTATACTTTGTGCAATGATCAAATCAGGGTAATCAGCAAATCTATCACCTCAAGCATTTATCATTTCTTTATGATGAGAACATTAAAATTTTTCTGTTCTGAAAGATATAATTTATTATTGTTTACTGTAGTTACCCTACCATTCAATAGAACACCCGAACTTATTTCTCCTATCTAACCGTAACTTTGTACTCCTTAACTGACCTCTTCCCAGCCCCAAACCCCCTCTCCTCCCCAACCTTTGGTAACTACTATTCTACTCTCTACTTCTATGAGATCAGTATTTTTAGATTCCACATGTAAATGAGATCATGTATTACTGCATGTACATTACTGCATGATCTCATTTATATGTAGAATCTAAAAGCTTATTTCACTGAAAATAATGTACTCCAGTTTCATCCATGTTGTTAGGATTTTAACAAATGATAGGATTGTATTCTTTTTATGGCTGAATAGTATTCCAACCATAACTGCAATGAGATATCACCTCCTTCCAGTTAGAATAGCTATTATCAAAAAGACAAAAAAAATAACACATGCTGGCCAGGATGTGGAGGAAAGGGAACACTTACACACTGTTAATGAGAATGACTGTAAATTAGTACAGTCATTGTGGAAAACAGTATGGAGGTTCCTTAAAAAATTAAAAATAGAATGATCATATGATCTAGCAATCTTATTATTTTTTCACTTTTATTATGTTTTATTTTAAGTTGACACATAATTGTTCATATTTATGGGTTACAGTGTGATGCTCTGATACTTACATAGATTGTGTTGATGGGTATACTAATAACCCTGATTTACATATGCTTTGAAATACTAGTTTTAGATATAGGCATATGTTTTTATTTTTATTATTTCCTTTTTTCTTTTTAATTATTATGGGTACATAATAGTTGTATATCATTTTATAATACATGAGATGTTTTGATACGGGCATATAATGTGAACTGATCAAATCAGGGTAATTGGGGTAACCATCACCTCAGGCATTTATCATTGCTTTATGTTAGGAATGTTTGAATTCCACACTTTTAGTAATTTTAAAGTATACACTAACTTATTGTTAATTATAGACACATTGTTGTGTTATTAAATATTGTTCATTCTATCTAACTATATTTTTGCACACATTAATCATCCCCACTTTATCCCCCCTCCATACTGCCCTTCCCAGTAACCGTCAGTCTACTCTCTATCTTCATGAGATCAATTTTTAAAAATATTTATCTCCCACGTATAAGTGAGAACACAGGAGATTCTCCCTTCTGAGGTTGGCTTATTTCACTTAACATAATGTTCTGCAGTTGCATTGATATTATTACAAATGGCAAGATTTCATTCTTTTTCTGTGGCTATAGAGTATTTAATTGTGCATATGTACCATGACTTCTTTACCGATTCATCCAGTGATGAACACTTTATGTTGATTCCAAATCTTGGCTATTGTGACTAGTGCTGCAGTAAACAGTGAAGTGAAGATACGTTTTTGTTTTTTGTTTTTTGTTTTTCAGTTTTTGGCCAGGGCTGGGTTTGAACCCACCACCTCCAGCATATGGGGCCAGCGCCCTACTCCTTTGAGGCACAGGCGCCACCCGTGAAGATACTTTTTGATATACTGATTTCTCACCCTTTAGATTTTTACCCAGTAGTGGGATTGCTGAGTCATATGGTAGTTCTATTTTCAGTTTTTTGAGGAACTTCCCTGTTCTCCATAGTGGTTACACTAATTTACATTCTCACCAACAGTATACAAGGGTTCGTCTTTGTCCACAGCCTTGCCAGCATTTGTTATTGCTTGTCTTTTTGATAAAAGCCATTTTATCTGGGTTACGATGATATCTCATTGCAGTTTTGATTTTCATTTCTCTGATGACTAGTGATGTTGAGCATTTTTTCATGTATCTATTGCCCATTATATGTCTTCTTTTGAAAAATGTTTGTTCAGATCCTTTGCCTATTTTTAAATCAGATTATTTTATTTTTTCCTGTTGAGTTGTTAGAGCTCTTTATGTATTCTAGTTATTAGTCCCTTGTCAGGTGGGTAGTTTGCAAATATTTTCTCCCATTCTGTGGTTTGGGAGAAACCCATTCTGGGTTTCTCTTCACTTTGCTGATTGTTTCCTTTGCTGTGAAACATTCTTTAAAGCCAATTTTCAACTGAGTTATTCTTTTGCAGGCAATTAAAAGATACAGCATTGTCTTTTGATCCAAGGGTAAGGTGGCTACAGAAGAGATTGAGAAGGATGGACATAAGTCTAAGTTTGTGTCTAGTGAATGGCAAAGATGTGTTTCGGTAGGAATCAAATGGGAGATTATGAGAAAAAGTTAGTAGGATTTGTTAAGCCTTTACTAAAGGGCCAGGGCTCTGCAGGGAATATGTAATATGCTGGATCATTTAATCCTTAGCCTTCGAAGTCAGGCAATTCTTTACCATTTAACATTATTCACTCGGTTAACATTATTCATCACACAGTTTAACACCATTTCCTCAAAAAAGTCTTCTTTTGCCTGCTACACAGTAATCATTTCTCTGTCTTTAACTTCAAGGGTGACCTGTGCGCACCCCTGTACCCTGCCTTTTATTATAAGCATCTACATGTCATTATTTCTGTTATGGCTATTCCATCTGTCAGGTTAGTCTAGCTTTTAACAGACAACCCTCAAATATTAAAGCCTTAAAATAAATTTTTTCCCTCATCCTACGTGTTCAAGGAAGATCAGGCTTTTTTTGACGTTAGGACACGCCTCGTGCTGCTTGGTGTTCCCTTCAGCTGGAGCTTCAGTCCTTGAAAAGTAAGGAACAGAAGGGCTGTGGGCTGTGAGGAGCAGTGGCCGGCTGGGTGAGAGAGGTGCCAAGCGGTGGTGGCAGCTTGGGCAGTGCCCAGGGCTGATCTTCCGCAGGGCGGCCATCCTGCTGCTTCATTTGGTTTTCTGCATGTCTTTCCTGGCCCGCCCCTGCGCTCCTGTCATGTTCCTCTGCCTCCAGCGTGTGTGGAGGCCAGAGCCCACCAGTCTGTGCGTGGGAAGCTGGGCGTGGTAGCTCATGCCTGTACTCCAGCTACTTGGGAAAATCTCTTGAGCCCAGGAATTTGGAGCCAGCCTGGACAACTTAGTGAGATCCTATCTTCAAAAAGGTGGGGTGGGGGCTGGAGCTCCAGGAAGCTTTCTGTAGTCTAAGCTACTGACCTAAACTAGAGGAGATGCCAAGGCATGGAAAGTTTGCAGGTATAAATATTCTTTTTTTTTTTTTTTTTGGAGACAGAGTCTCATTATGTCACCCTCAGTAGACTGCAGTGGCATCACAGCTCACAGCAACCTCAAGCTCTTGGGCTTAAGCAATTCTCTTGTTCAGCCTCTCAAGTAGCTGGAACTACAGCTGCCCACCATAGCACCTGGCTATTTTTTTGTTGTTTGCAGTTGTCATTGTTATTTTAGCTGGCCCAGGCTGGGTTCGAATGCATCAGCCTTGGTGCATGTGGCTGGCGCCCTAACCACTGAGCTACTGGCACCAAGCCATGGAATAAATACTCTTTTTTTTTTTTTTTTGTAGAGACAGAGTCTCACTTTATTGCCCTCGGTAGAGTGCCGTGGCGTCACACAGCTCACAGCAACCTCCAGCTCCTGGGCTTAGGCGATTCTCTTGCCTCAGCTTCCCGAGTAGCTGGGACTACAGGCGCCCGCCACAACGCCCAGCTATTTTTTTGTTTTGCAGTTCAGCCGAGGCCGGGTTTGAACCCGCCAACCTTGGCATATGGGGCCCCGCTGTATTAAATATTCTTAAGGCACCAGAAATAATG
>CAUYRH010070056.1:0-10393 GCA_963574655.1 Perodicticus potto
CCCAGTGTCTCTAGAGTCCACCTGCCTTCTGTCACTACCGGCTCTACTCCAGAATCATCCCCTCTCCATGGGTTACTGCAATGGCCTCCTCTACCCTTCTCTTTTCCAACCATTCTCCTCATGCAGTCAGAGTGATCTTTATTCTTATTTTTTAATGTAAGTTTATTTCATCAAATAAGTAACAACTTCACATATTTCAAAAATTAATTTATACTAAGGTGTATATTGAGAAGTCCTGCTTCAGTTTCTGTTTCCATCCTCCTTATCCCTCACCGTGTATGTGCATCCTTTTACTAGAATCTTTTATGTCCTTCCAGTTTTCCTTTGTCCAAGTACAAGCAGATAAGAAAGTATGTTCTTATTCCCCCTTTCTTACATGGAGACAGCACATTGGATACCCTCTTAGCACACTGCTATTTTCACTTAATATATCCTCAAGACACTTTCATACTGGCACATCCCTCGAGCTTTTTCAGAACTTCAAGTATTCCACTGAGGGGCTTTGCCATAATTTATTTATCTAGTAATAAATAAATAATGGGATAAATAAATGCAAATGATATCCGCATCATTCCTACTCTCCTGTTGACCAATCAAGGACAAAATGAAATCCAGACTTCAGATGTGAATGCCCAAGCACACAGCAAACAAAACAACTCCATCATCTTCCCTGATGATGTGAATTCTAAAATTTACTAGCTGTCAACCCTTTGGTTGGCCTTTGAACAAAAAGAAGGATGTGGTTGGCCAAGGCTAGTGTTCATCTACTGAAGTTGCCACTGAAACACAGCCCAGAACTGATGCTTCTTTCCTCTAGTCAAGAACATTCCCATTAAACGGAGTCCAGAGGCCTCTGCTGCAAAATATCCTGCCATTGCTGAGGGTGTATGTCTGGAAGCCATCCTTCTACAAAAGGCAAGTTTCGTCTATGTGCTTTAAACTACTATACTATTTAAATATGAATATTATTTTCCTTCTTATCTTAAGGATATCATCCTTAGTATTCTTGATCCATCAATATTCAAGTTTTTAAAAAACATTTTAAAAGATGGCATCTATAGCTTGGGGTAATATATTTGTATTTCATACCTTCCTAACACCATTTCTCCTTCTTAAAGCAGTTGTATGAAAAGTTATGGATTAAATTTATTCTATAATCTCTATTCATTACTGGTGATAACTGTTAATTAATTTGCCCATTTCCATTAATCTTCCCCCAAAGCAATCAACTAACAAAAATGTTTAATGTAGAAATGCATATTATGTATTCATATTTTCAATGTGTTTTCTTTCTGAACTAAATTGTTTATCTGATCCAGGCCTATCACAAATGTTCAGCTACTTCCAATAAAACAAAGTAGAATATAAATCAGTATATACTTAACAAAATGTATTTTCTAGTTTAAAGTTTTAAACATAATAAACTTCAGATTTTACAACTAACTATAACCAAATATATAATTCAAAATAACCATGAAATGAACCAAAATAATTTTAGAATTAGAGAATCAACTATATATTCCAACCAAGAAAAGAGAATTTTAAAAATTAGATTCTAAAAACCAAAACAAAAATAAAACAGTAACAGCAATACCAGTTGCCAAAATAACAAACACCAAGAATTAATTCTTTGAACAAAATACACAAAATTGAAAATTTTCTTTACAGATAAAAAAATGAAAAAGAGATTAAAAGGAAAAAGAACAGGAAAGAAAATGCCATGTAAGAAAATCAATAACTTTCAAAGTAAATGAAAATATAAAATAATTCCTTGTTCTAAAACACTCTTTTGGTTGGAACAACAAATCATTATGTGTATAAGAAACAATATTTAGGAAGCCATCTCAATTGAAAATTGATGACAAAATTACCATGAAATTGTTAAATTACCTGTAAAATTCAGACAGTGTTTAAATTTCTAAAAACAAAACTCTAGATCAGAGCAGCATAATTTTTACTCTTACCCAGGTAATATTTTAAAAAGCAGTGAGGCATTAGGTAATGGTTTTGTTATTTATTCTCTTCTTTCTAATCCTTTATCCTTATATTCTTTCAACACTTTTTCTTAAAAATGTAATCATTCTACTAGTTTTAAATAAAACTCAGTAGTAGTAGCCTATATAAGCCATTAGTTATAGAGTCGAATTAACTTCCATGTCTCCCTTTTGTTCTAGGAAATAATAAATCCCTCTGTAAGAGTAGAGATCTCCTTTTCTCCTCTACCTCCCCCACCTAGCACATAGCCATTAAAAAACCACCACAACTTTATTCCAGAGGATGTTTTTATTCTTCTGTTCTTCTCCTTATTCCCTTTCACATGACATATCTTTAAACTAATGCAAAAACCTTCCGAACTTTAAAATTTTAACTGATCAACTTAGCTTTCCCTTGCATGGGTGGGACATGAGGAAAATTACATTCTTTTATGCATGTGTCTACCCAGAAACCCAGCCTGTTTTGTCTAAGTTTAATGAAACATGGTATATGTTCTCCATTTATGCCCAGAATTAGCACTGCTAAAAGCAGAACAAGAAGAGCAAAATTAATTCTGCCTGTGTTTTCACAGACTGACGCTAGCTAACTTGCATATACAAGGTGCCGGGCTCTGTGGTAAAAGCTTAACTACAGCATTGGAGTCAGCCCTTAAAACCTACAGGTTAGATATGATAATTATCATCATCCCCATATTACAAGTGAGAAAATGGAGG
The DNA here is from genome assembly GCA_963574655.1 of Perodicticus potto. Taxonomy (NCBI): domain Eukaryota; kingdom Metazoa; phylum Chordata; class Mammalia; order Primates; family Lorisidae; genus Perodicticus; species Perodicticus potto. The sequence goes on from CAUYRH010070056.1 coordinate 2,709, forward strand.
CTCAGAAAGGTTATTTTACTCTCCCAATGTCACACAGTGAATAAAGCTCCAAAATGGGTTTCAGCATGGATCTTCTCATTCCAGAGCCTCCTCTTAACCACCACTCACGTTTCTGCTTGATCATTTACAACATCCATACAGATACTCTCGTACATTCCCTGTTTTCCATTTTTTTTGTTGAGAACACATAGAATTCTAGTTGGAGAGAACTTAGAAACCCTCATTGTAACTCAAGACAGAAATCCCCCATTTAAAGCATCCCCAGCTTTTGGTTAAACTCGTACATTAATAGAGAAGTCACGGCTTCTTGAAGCAACCAGCACTCGGCTGAATAGTCTCAAGTGTTTAAAAGTTCTACATTAAGTCAAGGACAAATGTGCCTGTTCACAGATCTCCTATGGGTATTGTTCTTTTAGAACAATTGAGAATAATGCCAACTTTTTCTCATCTGACAACCACATGATTACAGACATTTAGGACACACTTCCTTCACGCTGTTTAGGCAGGTCCTTTCCAGTAGAGGTGACAAAACAGAAGTAAGAAGGCAAATGCAGTAGCTCACAGAATAAAAAAGTTAAGGTTGTGCTTCAGGCCCACCTTGATCCAGGGGCTCAAAGGATTCTACAGAATATGGCATTAATTTTTTTACAAAATTAAACTCCAGACTTCAGATATATGTCAGAATCAGCACAGATTATATGGAAAGGGAAGTAATTATTCTACTTTGTCCATTTTTCTGTGTTATATTTATAATTCAAGTTTTATATAGTCATCTTGATAATTCAAGGTACTTCTTTATTGGAGTTGTTCTCCTAAGTACTTAGCACTCACAATTGTTCTAATTGTGTCACCAGCCCGCTGCTCGGAGGAGAAATTCTACAATAATATTACTTATTATGATTTCTGCCCTTTTGTCTGACGGGTTTGTAATTTGGAGGCTGTTTCACTAGAATTTTGTTATAACATAGCATCAGTTAAACATATACATAGAAAGAAGTTTTCAGAAAACCCAGTTCGAAAATGGCCCAAACAATAAGAATGATTTGTATGGCTCAATGCCTGTGGCTCAACAGGCTAAGGCGCCAGCTACGTACACCTGAGCTGGTTTGAATCCAGCCCAGCCCGCCAAACAATGCCGGCTGCAACCAAAAATTGGCCGGGCGTTGTGGCGGGCACCTGTAGTCCCAGCTACTTGGGAGGCGAGGCAAGAGACTCACGTGAGCCGTGATGCCACGGCACTCTATCCAGGGTGACAGCTTAAGGCTCTGTCTCAAAAAAAAAAAAATGATTTGTGGCAGAAGTCACAAAGTAGGACAGCTCTCTCTGAAACAGTTTATTTGACAGTCTAATGATGTGATGACGGACCTAGTTTTCTTCTATCTTTCTACTCTGCCATCCTAAATGTCTGAGATCCATAGCCCCAAGGACACAAAATGGTTGCTGTGGTTCCAAACATCACAAACAAACCAAGAAACACTCTGACAAACTGTTTCTTTATAAATATCTCTTCTTAAGCAATGAAACCTTTCCCAGATGGCCTTTTTCAGGCCTCTGCTCAAATCTCAGTGGCAAGAAATACATCACATACTCATTCTTAAACCAATCACAGGCAGAAATATAGGACAACCCTTAGTCGTTTTGGTGAAAAAAATGGCCATGTGCAGAAGACACACCACCTGAACAAAATAAAGTTATCTAAATAAGGAAGAAGATGGTAGATGATATTGAGTAGAAAACAGAAGAAAATTAAAATTGCTGGAGGCATTGGGGAGATACAGAGATGATAAAGGCAATGAAACAAACGTCCTCTGCTGTGATTTCAGGCAGTGCCCAGCTCTGTGTGGATCACACAGAGCTAGAGAGTGAAGAGAGGGTGATGGGGCAAGAGATGGTGAGTTGAGAGGGGGCCTGTCCCAGCAGAGTCCTGAGAGACATGAGAAAAGGAGCCATGTGGAAATGCAGGAAAAAGGCTCCTGTGTGCAAAGGCCCTGAGAGCAACTCATGCCAGCATGACTAGCACAGAACAAGCAAGAAGGAGATATATAAGTGATAATTTCCAAAGTGGTGAGGAACAAACCCCACAGGACCTACCAGGCCACAGTGAAGCCTTCGGTTTTCTTCTAAGTGTAAGGAGAAGCCCCTGGAGGGCTGAGCAGGGAAGACATTTTTTAATGCTCACTCACGATGCTCTGCAGAGACAAAATTCTAGGAAACAGATTTTTCAAGAAGTTCTGACAGCTTTTTCAGTTCATTTCTTCCTCATTTACAAGAACGATACTTTCTATTCACTATTCCCACTTTACAAATGAGACAACAGGGGCTTACAGAGGTTATCTTCTTCTCCCAGTGTCATGGAGTGCCTAAAGCTCAACACTAGGTTTCAACACGGCGTTCCTCATCCCAGAGTCCCTGAATCACTCAGTATGTGCCTGAGAGTCTGGTTCAGTGACTTGGTTGAGACCAGCACTATCCAAAGAGAAATACACCTATAACGTGGGGCACAAATTAAAGACACATATGTATTTTAAAGTTTCTAGTGAAAAAAAAGTAAAAGAAATAGGTGAAGTTAATTTTAATAAGGAGTTTTACTTAATCCAACATAACCTAAATATAATTTTTATATATAATCAACATAAAAATTGTTGGTGCAATATTTTACATCTTCTCCTTGCATAAAGTCTTTTAAATCTAGTGTATATTTAGCACAGCACGGTTCTCAGAGACCACATCTTTAGTATTCAGTATCCCCATGTGACTACTGCTAACAAGGCTGTTTCGAACAACAGTGGCTAAATGCTCTTTATTCCTCCTACGGTGTTCTTCATGCCTGCAACATCTGAATATTTAAATTCATAAATATTTTAATTATGAAAGGTCTGGGTAATTTTAAAATCCAGTATCACTCAGATCTGTTGAATTGACCTTGTCTCATTCTTTAACTTTTTATTTTCAGATGCTTTATTCAAAAACACCCTCACACGTCTGTATGTTGGTCAACTCTCACTCAATGATGTTTATTTGAAAAAGCAGAACACAGTAATCTCTACATCCTTTAATATAGACAAATTCTATTGGCCTTAGGTAAAATGTGAAGCTGACCTTTTATTTCTTTAAGTTTCTGACTTAAATTTCATTTAGTCACATAGGCAATTTCCTAAACTTCACACCTCACACTTCACATAGGTTCAAAGAATATAAGGTGTTTGGGTGTGTTTTTTTTTTTAAACCAACATTTAAGCAGAGGAAAATATCGGATCAGGTGTGAAAACGTTGATTAAGCAAAACACTTAGGGAATAGGATTGTTTTGGTCTTTGAATTCAAGGTTAATGTTTTGTTCCTTATTAAGAAAACTCTTTCTAAAATATATTAAGCAGATTTCTACTTAAATAAGTATAGTCTGCAGACTATAACGGCACTTTCTTTGATGAGTCCAGAGGTTGCACAGTCCTGATGCTATTATTCCATCACAGCCATCCAGGGACAGAGATGCAGAGGAAGGAAAATCTCACGAACTGAAAGTCTTGGTTAGCTGAGATCTGGCAAGAATTCACTATGGCATGGAAAATGAGCACAATTATTTTACAGAGTGAGAGTATAACAGTTATGAAGGCTTTGGGCTGAGTAAAATAGCCTCCCCAAAGTGGCTGAACCAAATAAGGTTTGTTTTCCTCGGGAGGTCAGCAGTCCAGGACAGGTGTAGACACTCAGTGATGCCATCAGGACCCAACAACCTTCTAAACTCCCTTTTTTTTGAAGACTTACTTTGTGGCATTAAGATGTGTCCTACAAAAAGTAGCATACCATCCAATGTTCCGGGCAAGAAGGCAGGCAAAAGCCTGAAGATAGAGGAAAGCCAACCAAGTCCCCCCTCAGGAGAGGAACTCAGGCACCCACGGCTTCCCACACAGTGGGAGAGACCAGGGGAGTCAACTGGCAGGCAGGGAGAGGAAGGCCACCTGATTCTCTCTGGGGACACGGGTGAAGTGCCAGGACGCAGCCCGGGATCTAAGCATGCCACTTTATGTTGATGTTTTCTTGTACAGCCCCCAGCAGTCCCTGAGGTAATGCACGTGCCTCTAGAAGACCTGTGAAGAGAATATTCAAATTCGTCCTTCTCTCTCTTTGCAACAGAGAATGTTGGAACAGGGGAGAAGTTAGGACAAATGGGGAGAGGAACCAACATCACCACGAATAAGAGAATGAAACTTCCGGCACCTCTAAATCTGCTAAAAAAATCTGATGTGGTTGTGAGAAGAGGTGTTTCGTCCCAGGCTGGAGATGGTGAAGGTGAGATGAGGCCTCCCTGCTCTGGTCCCTTCCTTCTGTTTCCACCTCCCCTGCTTTTGTTTCTCAAGTCCAGTGTTGGTCCAAAGAAGCTCCATTATGTACAGGTCAGGAACAACCCCAAAATCATAAGAAATGTTTCTTTTCCACTCCTGTCCTATCTTATTCTACCAACGTCACCCAATTCTCTGAGTCCAGACAACTCGTTAGTCAGCTCTTCACCATGAGATGTCTCAGCAGTACACCTCTGTGCCAAGACATGCTTCCACAATGCTCGCAGCAAGGAAGAGTACTCCAGAGACCCCCACACCCAGAGAGCACTCTAGTCACTCCCCTCACATTCCACGGCCCGGAGGAGCCACGAGGAGACAGGGAAATGCAATTCATTGAGTGTCCTCAGAGAGGACAAATGGAAATATTGGTGAGTGACACAGACAACAAACATACATTCCATGTTATTCTTCATGTCCCGTTTTAGGGCAGTGAGAAAGCTCTGCTTAGGACGTCCCACCCTGTCAAACCATTTTCTTGGTAAACATCTATTCCCATCAGCTGTTCCCCACACTCCAGCCCTGTATCCCAGCTAAGTTAGGACTCTGTCCATATCACTGCATCAGTCACGCCATGTAGATGTCTACCTGACTCACAAAATTACAGACTTCTAATGGTATGCTACCCATCCTTTTCAAGTTCAAGTATGGAGCTCAGCATGTGCCACAGAGTAAGGGATTCATAAATGTGTGCTATTTAAGAAATGAATAAACACATAGCACCTCGGGGAGTTCCAAGGAATGGGCACAGGCACAATACCATATTCGGTACAAAGGTCAACTGGCATCATTAGGAATGATCAAATCAAACTCCTCATATTTGTAAATCTGCAAAGAAGTAAAATCTGATGGGGTTATGGGAAATGGCCTATTTGGGGGATGTGGCCCCAGCAAGAGACAGACATAACCCTAACAGGATGGAACACGGTGGGAGTCCTCAAGCTTTAGTTTCCTACCCCTCTAAGGAGTTCCATGGCTCTGAAGAAGCAAACACACAAAAAACTCCCTTTCAAGAAATAAATGTTTGTATTTATGATAGATGTGGCTTGAAATTTAAAACTTTGAAACTTGTCTCATTTTTATGTTAGAAAACAGTGTCTGACCACAGCAAAACTTTTAAATAATACAAAATGGTAAACTGAGAAGTGGAAGTTCTCTTCCCAATCTCAAGCACGGGTCTGACATAACCACTGTTTAACAGTGTGCTCTTCCAAAAACGTCTTCCAGAAATTGTCTATGCATTTTGTATTCGTATATCTTGATATGTCACCTTTTCCTAAAAAGTGAGATATTCTACAGATATTCTAAAATTTGCTCTTTTCTCTAAATAGTATGTACTAGGCATCTTTCTATCAGTATACATAAATAATTTCATTCATTTAAAAGCTGACTAGTTAGTGAGAGTAAGGAATTTAGGCCAAACCCCTAACAAATGAGCAGCAACTTTTTTAAGTTTTCTTTTGAAATATGTCTTTCAAACAGAAAAATGTCTTTCAGACGTACTTCTCTGGGAACAATTAGAAGACTAACTTCATGTTTCACAGAAAATCCAGAGGAAATCAGAAGCATAGTATGTGGTCAATATGTCGCTACTATTTATTTTTTAACTGAAGATAAAAATCTGATAATGACTATTCTTTTCCTGGAAAATACGGGGTGCTATATTCTACCAGGAAAAGAAAAATCTTACTTCAAATGTTTTTATTTCAAACATTTTTTGTCTTGTCTTGTAATAAGGCTTTCTCCTTTATTTTTCTTAAGTAGACAATCAGAATTAGAGGTCCTCGTCCATCAACTTAAAGAAATATTCATGCTTCAGATTTTCTATATCAAAATCCATATTTAGCTGGAGGAAGCCCTTTTGCTGCTACTTTTTGCCCATTACAATTTAGTTCCTCATATAACCTTGCCTGTGTCTACAATGAATGCAGGCAGCAAAGCACAGTCTGCACCTTACTCAAAAATTTCTCCAAGCCCTGGATCTTAGTCCTTCTTCCTTTCTCTGAGTATTTTCTCCTTTGTCTCCAGACCTTGCCTGGGTCAAATTACACTGGACTCCAGGTCCAAGCATGGACCTCTGTCTCTGCCCTGCTTTCTACTTGGGAGGCATTTCCTATCATTAATGGGGCATCACAAATATGGGTCTCCTGAAGAGACTCCTGGGCACTTCCCTGACAGGGTCCATAGCCATGCAATGCCACAGTCACAGTCAAGAGACAGTGCACCCAAGTCCCTAGATTCCTTGGGGCCCCACACAGGCAACTCTGTTTTCTGATTTTTTTCTTTTTTATTAAATCATAGCTGTGTACATTAATGCAATCATGAGGTACAATGTGCTGGTTTCATATATACTCTGAAATATTTTTATCAAACTGGTTAACATAGGATTCATGGCATTTTCTTAGTTACTGTGTTAAGACCTTTATATTCTGCATTCAGTAAGTTTCACCTGTACCCTTCTAAAATGTACCATAGGTGTGGTCCCACCAATTACCCTCCCTCCACCCATCCTCCCGTCTCCCTTCCCCTCCCTTGCCCCTTTACCCATATTCTTGTGCTATAATTGGGTTATAGCCTTCATATGAAAAGTATAAGTTAGTTTCATAGTAGGACTGAGTACATTGGATACTTTTTCTTCCATTCTTGAGATACTTTGCTAAGAAGAATATGTTCCAGCTCCATCCATGTAAACATGAAAGAGGTAAAGTCTCCATCTCTTTTTAAGGCTACATAATATTCCATGGTGTACATATACCACAATTTATTAATCCATTTGTGAGTTGATGGGCACTTGGGCACTAAGTCTTCCATGACTTAGCAATTATGAATTGGGCTGCAATAAACATTATGGCACAAACACATTTGTTATAATGTGATTTTTGATCTTCTGGATATATACCTAGTAGAGGAATTATAGGATCAAATGGCAGGTCTATTTTTAGATCTCTAAGTCTTCTCCAAAAATCTTTCCAAAAGGAACATGTTAGTTTGCATTAAAATTGTAATCCGTATTAAAGCTCCATTGTCATACTTTAAAGATCTCAAAAAAAAAATAATACTTTCTTTTGTATGGAATCAGAAAAAACCTTGAATAGCCAAGACATTACTCAAAAATAAAAACAAAGCAGGAGGAATCACACTACCAGACCTGAGACTGTATTATAAATCGATAGTGATCAAAACAGCATGGTACTGGCACAAAAACAGAGAGGTAGATGTTTGGAACAGAATAGAGAAGCAAGAGATGAATCCAGCTACTTACCGTTACTTAATCTTTGACAAGCCAATTAAAAACATTCAGTGGGGAAAAGACTCCCTATTTAACAAATGGTGCTGGGTGAACTGGCTGG
>CAUYRH010070057.1:0-45174 GCA_963574655.1 Perodicticus potto
TTTTTTGGTTGCAGCCGTCATTGTTGTTTGGCAGGCCCGGGCTGGATTCGAACCCGCCAGCTCAGGTGTACGTGGCTGGTGCCTTAGCCCATTGAGCCACAGGTGCCAAGCCACATTTTTTGACAAGACCTTTCTTTCTCTATGGTATATTGTTGCTGTCTTTGTCTAATACCATTTGATTGTAAATGTATTGCTCTATCAGTCTATGGTTTTCTTTGTTATGCCAGTTCCATCCTGTTTTGATTACTATAGTTTTGCATTTAACAGTAGATTTTAAAATAGATTGTTTCATTAAGAGAATTTACCAAAATAAAAGCTATCTGAAGTAACAAATGCTGGGCTCAAATTTTAGTTTTCATCTGAAAAAGTTGTCCTTGTATTTTCCTTAATATTAGAAAAAAAGAAACTTCCAGCGACCACTCAAGCTTTTTCTCATTCATGTGGCTGAATTTTTCCAATTTAAAAAAACACAAATGTCTTCTTAGAACTCTTTGTACCTCTCAGGGTACAGAATGGTTTGTAAGCCAAGGGTTGAAAACATTATGAAGTCAGATCCAGGAGGCCTAAAGAAAGTGTACAGTAAGGCTTTGAGGCAGGCAGGGATGGAGTGTGAGAGAGGGCCACATATTAGACCTGGGGTCTTACTTAACACATGACTTCACCTTCCGCCTGAGCAAGGTTTACAAACCATGTCATTTACTGCCAATGTGCTTGCTATGTTGTCACCTACTCAGTATTTCAAATTTGTCTTTGTTTTCTCTGACCCTCATATATTTTCTCTAAACTCTGCATATGTTTTTGTTTTTCTAACAACATCAATAGTTTCTTAGATGATGAGTACATAAATCTTCTACCTCTCTTGTACTCCTTCTCAGTGAACTGCACATGTTCAATGGATTCTACTGATTGAATGTTCTCCCTCCAAATATTGGACCAAAAGTGTTTTCACAAGGATTACATCTTAACCCACCAAAGCAGTATTACCCCAAGCATTACCTGAGGATGTTGGAATTCTCGGTTTGGAAGTTCTGATTGTTCCAGTGTTTCTGGGTCTGTGCAGACATCAGTTAAATTGGCAGCATTATCACCAGTTATATCAGTTGACATAGGAACCTGACATGCTGAATTGTGAGCTTTGTATCCTGGGTTCAGAAATGGCTATAGACACAAAAGAATGAGGAAAATGTCAAACAGAAACTGCCTATTAAGGAGTCTGGCTCTAGGAAAAATCCTATGTGTGACTTCTCAGACCACAGGCCACAGGCCACTGTGAAGGTTCTATCTAGCAGGTTCACGGAAGGAAGCTGAATCTGCCAGATAGTGACGGCAGCCTCTGGAGGGAGGTGCAGTTGGGAACCCAGCCTCCATTTCCCCCACCCTTCCCTGGGCCAAACATGCTCTAAAGCATATCTGTACTCCTAGCCTAGATGCTTCCATCTGGAGACCTCCCGCTTCGTGTAGGGCATAAAAGTGGAGTTGCCTTAGGTGAGATGCTGTTCAGGCACCTATTTAGGGTCTTCCTTATGGAGTGGCATCCATGAAGAGAATTTTCTCCACTCTGAATTGGTACTCATCTCATTTTTTTTCCACTTCTAGCTCTTCCCCTTCTTTTTTCTCCAGCCTTAAATGATAAAAGGCTTTTGTTCAGGGCTCCCTTGGCAATAAGACAACCCTGGTCTTCACTGATCCACCTAACCCTTGCCTGGTGTTATTACATGGAGAACAAAATGAAACACTGTGGTGGCTGGTAACCTTTCTTATATGACCTCCTGCTTATACTATTGCAGTATGTGAAAAGGGGCTTAAGCATTACTTTCAATTTGGCTCAAAGTCTTAATTGACCACCTGGACACCTCTCAGCTTTCAACATCTATCATCTGACACAGTTGTTGCATTCCTGTATGTAGTGAAAGCATGGTCAATGAAGCTCATGGCAGATTTATTCATAACGACCCCAAACTGAAAACAACCCAAACGTCCAGCAACACGAAAATAGATAAATATATTGTGATTTATTTATGCAAATAGAATATTTTATTCCTATAAAAGAAGTAACAAGTGACACAGATGAATGTATATATATGTACACACATGAGCAACAAAAGCCAGACACAAAAGAGCACTTTCATAACATTTTTTAAAATGCAAAGCTTAACCTGTGTTGATAAAAGTGAGAACACAGTTACCTCTAAAAATGGGGTGGTAATGACTAGGAGGCAGCACCAGGGGGCTTCTTGGGTGTTGGGAATGTTTTGTGTCTAGATTTAGGTGATGGCTTCACAGGCATCTGTGTGAAGTATATATGTATGCATGTTTCTGTAAAATCATTAAGCTGAACCCTTAGCATGGATCATACATAAAGTATATTGTATCTTAATGTTCTTAAATTCAAAATAATAAGTACACTAAGCTATAGCACAAATAAACCTTACTGTGTACAAATTTTTAGAATCATTTAGAAAGGAAGCCCAGAAGAAATGCAGAGTTGGACAAAACAATGTAAGTATATTACAAATGTAAGAGGAAAAAATCTTACATGGATGGGGTGAAAAGGTGCCAACCAAAGAAACTTGAGGACAAGTGGAGTCATTACAGTAAAGGCAAAAGAAACTGGACACAGCACTGAATGAATTTTAGTTGATGAAGTTGTTGCCTGCAGGAGATATATAGTTGGGTATAGTTCTAATACCACTACATACATATATCCTGGAATGGAACAACAAAACAAATGGGTTGAGGATGCGGGAAGACAGGTTTCTTCCTGCTAGAGTTTACAGAAAAGCAAGGGAAGGAGGTTACAATGACCCATGTGCCAACAGATGACAGTGGCAGATTAACTATCTTAATAGCAACAAAGATAGTTATATGCAGAAATATTTAGAGACATGCCTCTGCCCTGGTTAGTACACTCACATGCATCTCTTTGAATTATCAGCAGAGAGTGCCTGGAAGCAACAAAGCGTCAGAAGCAATCTGCACTCTCAGAACCCAGATCTGGGTTTTAAATATCATTCCCAATAAAAGGCACTAAGGCTCCTTAGAGAAGTGGCTGATTCCAGGGCTACAGCAGGAAACACTTAAGATGAGCCTGAGTATCTTGTAGCCTCAGAGAGAGAGGAAGGAAGTTCCTCCTTACAAGAAAAATTCTCCCTTGATGGAATGTGGCAAAGGGACACCTAAGTCAACTGACAAAGTTCCCAATGGCCAAAGCTAGAAAAAGGTAAAGAATTAAATAAAAAACAACAAGTATTATTGGATTGTAACTCAAAGTAAAAAATAAATTTTCATGAATTCATACTGCTATAAATAAATGACTAAATAAATAAACAGGGGAGAAGAGACAAATCTCCCTTGCAGAGGCATTCCACATAATTTAAATAGATAATCCACCCTCAGAGAACAAAATTCCTCACTTTTTAAGTGTGGGATGCACTTTGAGGACTTCCTCCCACAGAGTATAGTACAGAGAGGGGGAAGCAATTTTACAGTGGAGAAATCTAACAAACACTATCTTAGCCAGGTGATCAAGGTCACCATCAACAGTGCAAAGTCATACTGATAGCACATACTCCTGATAAGATGTGATGAGAATGGAACTTTACCTCTGTGGTCTGCCCCCCAAAATTTATAACTTCATTGTAATCATGAGAAAAACATCAGACAAATCAGACAAATTCTAAAACTCCCTGCCCAGTAATCTTCAAAATTATCCAGGTCATGAAAAACAAGGAAAATCTGAGAAACTGTCAGAGCCAAGAGAAGCCTAAATGTAATGTGATATCCTGGATGGGCTCCTGGAACAGGAAGAGCATTAAGTAAAAACTAAGAAATCTGATTAAAACAGGGACTTAGTAAATAATAATGTATTAATATTGGGTCATTAATTATAACCAATGATGACCTATATTAATGTAAGATATTACTAATAGAGGAAATTAGGTTCTGGATATATGAGAACTCTCTGTATTATATTTGCAATTTTCTGTAAGTCTAAAATTGTTTTTTATAGCTATATTAATTAGCTTGATTGTGATAATTACAATGTATATATCTCTCACAACATCCCATTGTACACCTTAAATAGAAACAATTTTTATTTCTTTATTATACCTCAGTGAAGCTTGGAAAGCATACATAAATAACCAGGTTTTATTGTTCAGGTTACAGTGCCCAGTATTTCTAAGACCAGTACCCAGGTGTTCACACCCCACTAACTAAAGTTCTCCATACAAAACTGGATCCTACGGCCTCAACATTATCAACAGTGTTCTCTACTCAACAGAACTTAACAGTCCAAGAAAAAACTATGGAAGATGTGTCATTTAGTGATCACTCAACATGCATTTTCTGGTTTCTATTTGCTTTGTCTAACCTCACAGATCATTTACTACCATTGGCAAGGCACAACAGATTCCTTTGAATTTGACAAATACGTATGCATAAATGTAGCAAGCATTAGAAGCTGGAAAACGCTCGGATGCAATCATATTCCGCATAGTCTTTACAAAGTAGATAGTATAAAGGAAAAATGGAGTGATGTTAAGAAAGTATAAACAGAAGATTTCAAGTCTTTCTGTAATGCTTTATTTCTGAAGCTGTTTTAGCACATGGCTGCATATTATACCATTGTTTAAATTGTTTAAACAAATCTAAAAGGTTTTTAAAGTAAATAAATTAAAAGATAATTTTTTCTTGAAGTGAGGTTAAAAGAAAAAATAATTTCAGACATACATATCTTCAAGAAAAAGGAGAGTAACCTGTTATATATTCATGGGAGTATAAGTTGTTACATTTAAATTTGTTATGGCTGAAAAGTAGTATAGAGTTATCAATAATTTTTTCTTCAGGCTGAAAAATAGTATAGAGTTATCAATATCTTTTTCTTCATAAGATGGCAAGAGTACTATTGAAATGTATATTCTTAACCATATTGATTAAATAATCATCCTAAATGGCTTTTAAAAATTAATTGCCAGATCAATTAATCTCTAAATTCAATTAAAACTATAACATTAAATACATATACAGACACTGGGCCATCAGAGACTATAAGCTAAGAATGAAAGGGAGTTTAATTATGTTTAAATATAGTCAAGAAGGAACACACCTGAGTATAAAAAATTAGTCAGAATCAATTTTTCTAAAAATACAATAGCATGCCAAGGAAATAAAGAAAATAGCTGAGCAGTGATACCAAATGAGAGCAGATCTGACCTATATTGGTACTTTAACAAAATCTCATCTGTTTTTTAATAGGTAACTATGGGAAAATATTTATCTTTTGTGAATGTTTTACTTATTCTTCAGTTATTCAGTATACTAAGGGTGATGAATTTGTACTTTGGGGGGAATTTTTATAATTAAATAAGGAATTACTTGTCAGATCAGCTCTCCAGAATTTCTTGAAAATTCTTTAAAGAAAGGAAAATGGTGGGTGTCTATACCAAGAATGGAGAACCCATGAAGCTGGAACTTTGGGGATAATTTAACTCTTGCTGTCTTAGCTTCTTCTGTCTCTTAGTAAGAGTGGAGTCTCTGAAGTTAAAAATATGAATAGTTAGGGAGCTATGAGTTTATTTAATTAGCTCTTGGTAGAAGCCAATAATTTTCATCACACATCTGATATGCACTAGCTATGTTCACGTGGAGTAAAAATTTAAATTCTCTGTTCATAGACTTAAAGAAATTAATTTCCCATTTTTTTATTTCATAAGAGAAAAAAAAACTCCTAATTTTATTGTTATCTGGCCTTCAATTGCTATTTAATTCATTGGTTAAAATAGCTCTAAATGAAAAAAATATTTTTCTACCACTAAGTTCAAATATCCACATGTAAAGATGAAATATTCAGTGTTAAGATAATGTACCTGGGGTGTGCCTGTAACTCAGTGTATAGGGCTCCGGCCACATACACCCAGGCTGGCGGGTTCGAACCCAGCCCAGGCCTGCTAAACAACAATGACAACTGCAACAACAACAACAACAAGATAATGTACCCTTTATTTGAAAATTCAACATTATCTAGGAGCACACTACAGATGGCTGACTGACTGATTGATTGACATTACCAAAGAGATCTTTGTATTTGAGTATCTTGACACTATTAAGACACTGTGACAGTTTTGCAGGGCTGGAAGGAGGAAAAAGTCTGTCTCCAGCATAGAGAATGCTGATTTAGAAGCAAGGGACCAATTTCTCTGCCTTATAACTTCCTTTAGAGCACGGGAGAAACATACTTTTCCTTACAAAATTTAACTATCCACTCAAACTTATACTGATTTCATTCAGCACACGTCCATTTCTGTTTCCAATAACAAGGGTTCCAGTCAGACATGAACAGTGACATAAAATGCAGTCATAAAACATACAATACTAAAACTGTTTCTTCTAAAAACATAAACAATAGTCAAACAATATTGTATATAACTGAGCTCTAATATTTTACTTCACTATAGTTTTTACCAAAAAAAGAAATTCATAAGTAATTAGAGACCAATCTAAAGGATTTGCTAGATAATTTGCTTCATAAACCTAGATTTTATTCACAAAATTTACTTTTGACTGTCAAAGATGTATTAGAAATCTTTGGCTTCTAGATATTACATCAAAAAATCTTGACAATTAATGTAAAAATCTACATATCACATTTTAAAAATGTAATTTGTTAATGCAATCAAAACCCAGATTTGTTGGTTGGCTTATGCTAAAATTATAACAACTATAGAGTATTAGTTGAACATATTGTTAAATTGACGCCTAAATAATTGCTAATGATTTAGATCAGTGAATATTAAAAATAAACTTCTCAACTATGCATATATTGATGCAAATAAACACAAGTTTTCCAATCAATAAGTTATAAAAGAATAGCTAAAAATGAGCTGCCATCTAAAACTCTGACTTGAAATTCCATTTTGGGAAGAAGTATTATAATAAAAGCATTAAAGTTTTATGTACATTAGAAATAAGACTCTGGGCTATCAGAACATATTGCAATGGTGTCACCAATACTCACTGGCCGGTTTCCAGAGGCTTCGATATTCACTACGTATTTCCCAAGTTTTCTGTCCATTCTTCAACTGCTGATATCACAGGCTTAACTCCAGAAACATTCTGCAGCCTGTCCATTGTCCTTTATACCTGCAACCTTGAGGAATAATTGAGTTGATTAATATTAAATCTACTAATGAGACATCGGTGCCAGTGTGGATTAGACTAAATAATAAACAATTATTCTGTATATGGGATCCACCTTGAAGGAAGAAGTGGGGTGTTAAGCGATTATGTAAAGAAACAAGAAAATCAATCTCACATCTATGACTACACTCTCAACCCTACTGCACCCGGAAGCCTGCCTAGTAGGAAGGAACTGGAATCATATGCAACGCCTTCTTTCCTCAATCATATCATGTCAAAAGACCCTCCCTTTTGACTTCAGGAACACCCCAAGACAGAATTCTGAAATCAGTGAAATGTTGTTGTTGTTTCTTTTCTAATTAGACTTGACCATCTTTCCTCTTATTGGCAACAATAAGCCTTGGGTTCAATGTTTAATAAGTTTTGGCCTTCTTGGGTTCCTTCCCATGCTTTTTCCAGTCTATTCTATCCCTTCGCTTCCTGAAAAAATTAATCTGACTTGGCTTAGTCTTCCTCATGCACCAATACGACACAGATAGTTATCCTGATGAACAAATCCCTGGCAGTGCCTTCACCAATGTCCCTTTTTCTTCCCTCCTCATGGGCTTTATGTGGCATGGCTACTCAGAGAACAGGACACTTTGACAGCCAGGGCTCTTCTAACTTCTGCAAATTATAATCAAAATCAAAGGCCTTTTTTTCTTATCGTAGAAATATTTTTGGCAGGACCTAAAAGACAACTGGCAAGGGTTAAGAATTTTTAAACTCTGAAACGAGAAATTATCAATCAGCTCTCAATACATGCATCCAGGGAACCCCAAATAAAAAACAGTACAAAAAGTTGTTTGTGAAATATGGTGTTTAAGTAAGCTAAAAATCTAAATATCCTTGAAGATAATTTCTTTCAAATGAAGTAACAAAGACAAAGTAGTTGTGCTCTTTTGTGGAAAACATCTCTTGATGAGACATCTATCAGGCTTCAAAGATAAGAATCCCCTGACAACCGCGGGTGGGGGGGGCAAGGGTTCTGAGACATCTTGTACCTCAGCCAGGTCATTTTAACGTTGAGGAAATTTGTGCCCAGAGGAGAAATGATTAAACACTTAGTTGTAGTGGGGAGGGCTGGCTTTCGTCCAGTCCAATGTCTTGTCTAGAGCTAGCTTGTTATCTTGTTAGTAGTGACATTATAGAAAGATGAAAGTCTAGTAGGAAGCCAACGAAATGATCTTTTGAAACTAAAGTAAGACAAAGATTTCAAAGACTTGGAGTTGGAAAGGATTCTAGATGAGAAGCATGTCATACATCCAGCACAGCCTGAGAATGAACCAGACACTCCAGGGCAGAATTTGACTTTTTGTCCAAATGCCAAGTAATCTTCCCTCAAATAATTTACTAAGTAATGATTCCAAGAATGTTTGTGGAGAGTCTTAATATCTTTAAGAAGAAGAGTATGTGTGTGTGAAGAAATCTAAATTTTCTTCAATTAAAAAACAGTTAAGTTTTAAATTACTTATTCCTTTGACAAGCAATTATGGAGTTTCTACTACACTCAGGCATTGTGCAAAGTGCTGAGTGTTCAATAGTGAATAAGAGCTAAGATTATTCCTGCCTTCCTTGAGTTGAATAAAACATGTTGGTTACATATTACATATATTTTTGAGTCTTTCTAAAGTTCTTTCATAAATGCATTCTTTACAAAAAGTTTTTCTCAGAATCCATTGAAGCAAAGTAAAATAGCCCTGGGGATTACAGAACAAAAAAAGACATGAAAAAGCTAAGGAAAGAATATGTTCCAAGAAAGCAAGAAACAGTGGCTTCTGTGACTGTATGTGTAGTGATCACATAATTTATCATCCTTACAGAAATATTTCTGGAAGCAGTATTACTTATTTTTAAGAAACAACAGTATCTTATGGAAGTCAGGACACATAGTCACTTAGCTATATGAAACCCATGTGAGATGGAAGATTTACTAGTACTAAACATGACCACTGGATAAGCCACTAATAAACTTGGCTCTAGTGAACACAAACATCAGTTGAATAGAATACTTATTTTAGTTCAGGTTTTTATAAATCTATAAATAATACACATGTTTAAATTTTGCACTGGATTTTCATAACCATTGAATAGGTGGAATTCCACCAAAGTATTATCATTATTTCAAGAATACGTGGAGTATATACATCATGCTGTCACCAACAAAATGATATCAAAGTCCCTCCCTCACGATCATTAATTAATTATTGATAACCTATTATAAGAGCCAAAGAATGAACTAGTAAATTACTATGTATTTAAATTTTTAGTATAAAATTCAAACTTTTGCTATTTTTCAAAAACACTTTTTGTTCATTTATTTACATCACAGACCAACAGCTAGAGTAGAGTGCACCTGGATTATTACAATGTGCAAAGAGAATGCAGATGTCGCTCATTGGTATGCTGAATATCTCCCATGAAAGCTTTTTATATGTGCAGAATTTTAAGCCAAAAGAATTTGGAAGTCTATATTAATTGAAAACGGTTGACAATCCTTTAACAATAGGTCACATTTTTTAGCCAAAATCCTCTGAGTCTGTTAATATAAGTCATCTATCATTATAAAATGAACCACACCATAGTCTTAAAGATTATAACAAAATTGATTTATTGATCACATTACCCCCATCAGACAATGCTGTGGCTGAAATTTTGCCATGATCCAATTATAAGCAAAACATCTTTGTATCTCTGCTCTGGCCTTTTAACATGATGAGAACTGGTTTGACAGCTCAAGCTCTCTCATCATTGGCAATGGTTTTTGTTGTTTTTTTTTTTAACATAGGGACATTATGATAGTTCATCACATATTTTTGAGTGATTTAATGATAACCAAAAGATAAATACCAAATTTCAAAAGGTTTAGTACAGTATTTAGATTTGCATTGCCCATTAATTTAAACATGAAAAAAATAATTGCTCAAAATGCAAGGAAGTTTTTAAGCACCAAGTAAAAATCAAACCAATGCAATGACTATTTGAGAAAATGATCAGATGGCAAATTGAAAAAGCTAAGACTATCTACAAATTTGTTCAAGAAACCCTCTCCCTTTTGCATGCACACACACACACACACAGGCACTGCCTTCAACAATAATAATTAAAAGATGACATAAATGAATTAGGGAGTTATTTCTTCTTGACATAGGAGGAAGCTACAGAAGGGCAGTTTCGGGGGTAGGTAAGAGTTAGGAAAACTAAAGTCTCATCTCTTACTGAAGAATGTCACTGGGGCACTCTAGGTGGGTGCTACTCTGCACCTGGGTGGCCTCTGACTCAGCCACATCTTGTCATTAGCATCACTGACATTTTTTTGTTGAGGTATGTCTCTTCCAGTACACACACACCGGTCATATCTAATCCTCTTAATATCTTCCTGAATTATGTATCATTACCCATTTTCCTTATGAAATACCAAAGCATTTAATGATACTTTTTGAGTCCCAAGATGAGTTTATGGCTCCCAAACTCACCAATCCAATAAACGGTTACTAAATTCCTCCTATATTCCTGTGTTATATTAGATGCTGAGAAAAAAATTGGGGGATGGAGGAGAGGAATCAATACCTAAAAACTTAATCTCATTTGGAAAGGCAAAAAAAAGAAAAACCACACAAAACAATCAGTAAACAACTAAGAACTCCAGTAATGCACTTCAGAACACATCAAGACAACAGGTCATTTACTAGCAGCAAGAGATAGGTGGTGCCAATGCCTGGAAGACTTGCCTACTAGCAAGAGGTTGTTGGGATTTGGACCTAAATTACATCACAGGCTTAGAATTCTCAGAGAGAAAATAAAGCTTACTTTTTTTTTTTTCTTTTTTCTTTTTTTTTTTTGCAGACTGAATCTCTGTCCAGTGTTCAAGCAAATGATTAACATAAGAGAAGCCAAACAAAAATAGCAAGACTTCCCAACAGGTGCAATTCAATTAGAGATTAGTCAGGAGTTCAGGCTTTTGCTGGCTTCTATGCCATGGTCTGCCTGTGGGTTAGCAGGGGTATAGCATCTGAGCAAATGAGACTTCAAACCACAGCCATGGGGCCTGAAAAAGTATAAGATAAAGCTTCCAGCCCAATTGGATAATGGAGGGAAAAAACTAGTTATTGGAATGGAACTCAGAGGGAGAGATCCAAGAGAATGTCAGGTCTGTAAATGAAGTCACAGAAAGAGACTTGGGCTTATAACCTCTGGTGTCATAATTTGGTTATCAGATCTGGGGCACTATTCAGATTTGAGATGAGCTCTGACCCCCAGATCACCAGGAGAATACTAGTCATTCATGCCGTTTGTCAAATGTTCTAGCTCTCACCCTCCCAACACTTGGGAAAGTTGCATTTTCTGACCTTCTGTGTTTCTTCTCAGCCTCCTTGAAGTCAGGCTTATTTTGGCTAGCACTGCAAACAAAAAAAAAAAAAGATTTATATTCTTTGAAGTTGGAGCATTTAAAACTGATGCAAGTCATAAGCTACAATCAAAGATAGTATTCCACAAAGAGTCCAGGTTTGACTAGTCCAAAATGAGGACAGTGATAAATATAGTACAGCCCACAGGTGACCAGTAATGGGCACGTAATGTGAGCCAGAAATAAACCTTTCTTGTCTTAAGTCTTTGCAATACTTAGGCTATTTGTTACTGCAGCAAAACTTAACCTACCCAGACTAACACAGAAGCCCAAGGGGTCAGCTGGGATGGTGGCTCACACCTGTAATCTCAGCAATCTAGGAGGCCAAGGCGGGTGGATTGCCTGAGCTCACAGGTTCGAGACCAGCCAGAGCCAGAGCGAGACCTCGCCTCTAAAAATAGCTGGGCATTGTGGTGGGTGCCTGTAGTCCCGGGTACTTGGGAGGCTGAGGCAAAAGAATTGCTGGACACCAGGAGTTTGACGTTGCTGTGAGTTATGACACCATGGCACTCTACCATGGGTGACAAAGTGAAACTTTGTCTCAAAAAAAGAAAAGAAAGGAAAAGAAAAGGAAACCCAAGGGATCATCTTGTGACATTATACCTTACTAGCTTAAAGCTGCTGTGTACACATCAGAGCCACAGTAGGCAGTAAAAGACCATAGTGCCCCAATGTTCAAAATCAGGACTCAGTTTGATCTGTCCCAGTCATGGTGACTTTGAGATTTGGCCAGGACAGAAGCCACTGTGGGGGCTAGAGTATACAGTAAGTGGGTAGGAGGGATACAGTAATCACCCAGGCCAGGAGAGAAGCCACTGTGAGGGCTAGAGTATACAGTAAGTGGGTAGGAGGGATACAGTAATCACCCAAAAGTGAAGTCATTCCTTACTTGTAGAGAGCAAAGGTAGTGACTGATGAAGAATAAAGCCAGTCACTGAAGGCTTCTCAGACAGTGTGATTTGAATTAGATCTTAAAGAATATCAGAAGTTGGTGAAAGAGCGCTTATGGTTATAAAAGAAGAGAGGCTTGGAAGAAGAAGTAGAATGGACAAAAATAATGTGTGTTGCTGAGAGAGATGCTGGCGAAAACCTTGGTTGTGGAAAAGCTGTGCAAATAGGGGCTTCCTCCTAAGTGGCAGGTGCTGTATTAAAGATTCTCCTAAGTTTCCTCCATTGGTAACTTCAGTAGCCTCATCACTGCCCTACCAAGTCAATACCACCCCCCCCAAGGACACAAAGTGATGCTTAAATGCCATCCTATGATGCTACACCCTGTTCAGCATTCTAATGGATTCCCAATGCATTCAGAAAAAAATCCCAAATCTTCATCAAAGGCAAAAAAAAAAAAAAGGCCCTGAAAAATCCAGCCCCGTCCACATCTAGAACCTTAGTTTGCTCTGCTTTCCTCCACCCTGCAGACACAGTCTCCTTTTTCATAAATTTAACAGTAGCCTGTCTCAAGGTCTCTGTACACCTGTCTACATGGAATATCTTCCCTTGACCCCAAACACCTTCCCCAGGCTCTCGCCTATCCACGGAGGCAAAATAGTGACACTACCAACGATGTCTACACAATAATCCTCGTGGATATGTTCATTTACATGGCAAAAGGAAATAAAGATTATTGATGGGAACAAAGTTGCTAATTGGTTGGCCTTAAAAGGGGGAGATTATCCTGGATTATCTAAGTAGGACCAATGTAATCATGGGGTCCTTAAAAATGGAAGAGACACAGTGAGTCACAGATGGAGATGTGACTAAAATGGACAGAGACATACAATTTTAGTGGCTTTGAAAATGGAATAAAGGGACCATGAATGTGTAGCAACTCCAGAAGCTAGGTAAAGCAAGAACACTGCTTTTGCAGGTTCCTGGAGAGAACACAGTTTTGCCAAAACCTTGATTTTATTGCAGTGAGACCCAAGTTGGACTTCTAACCTTCAGGACTGTAATAAATTTATATTTTTTTTAAGTCACTAAGTTTGTATTTGTTATAACAGCCATAGAAAATGAAGACATCATCCTTCTGTTCTCATCAGATTTAAGTCTCACTCTCCAATTTAAATTAGTTCTTATCCCTAGTAAGTACTATGATCTTTCTTAAGACTTATCACATTGGTAATTAAATATCTATGTTTGTGATTATTTATTGAATAACTATCGTCTCTTTTAAATACAAATTTCTAGAAGGTTAAAGACTGTGCAGTTTCTTAAATTATTATGTCCCCAGCACAGGGTATATTATGGACCCCCGGAAAACATTTACTGAATAAACACATAAAAGAATTCTACATAACTGTAACACATTTTACAGGTTAGCAAAAAATTAAAGTTCAAAGAGATTTAATAACTTAATTCAGGTGCACAACTAAGTTGCAGATTTGGAACTTGAACATCAGTCAATGTCATCTTAAATCTAGGTCTTCCCTTTAAGCCTGTGGCTAGATCATTCATGACCCATAGCAGAACCTCTGAGGATAACAGACAGTGGTTCCCTCTCATCAAATAATTCTTCCTCAACAACTTGTGCCTTTAACGCCACTAGAAGTTCTGCAGCTCACAATTAACATCTTTCAGATTTGGCAGACCCACTGACTAGAGAATCTAAACCTGCCCCACAAATCGATCAAGGCAAAATCTCAATGCTTATCCACAACATGAAAAAGGATTCCAGATGCAGGACAACACAAATTCTTACCATTCTTTATGCAGACCTTCAAGTGAAGAGTCAAACATCATGGGTTCTTCATAATTTACATTTTCAAATTAGAGTACTGGATAAGAGTCAGCTAATCAGATAATGATCAGGGAGTGTCTCACCGTGCACCTGTGTGCACACTCACTCATTCAGGCACGCACTCAACAAGCGTCTGCAGGGCCGCTGTCTGTGCCAGGCTGCATGAAGCATTTCATAAGCATTTTCTCCTTTAATCCTCACAACTGCATTTACGAGCAGGTAATACTTGTGTTCCCATTTCATCCATGAAGACGCTGAGCATCTGAGGCGTCAGAACTTGCCCAAGGTCACACAGGCAATGAGTAACTGAGTTCCAACTTTCCTCCTAGCAAGCTTCTACTCTTCTTTAAAAACCCATCTTGAACAGCCCCCCCCCACTTAGTTGCAGACTTTGCACGTGGCCTTGGGAAGCTTACCCCCGTATTCTGCCCCTATTGCCCTCAATCCTGCTTGTAAATGACTCTTATACCAATAATTTGTGGTTATCCATTTTTTTCATCCATCTGTCTAAAATTTAAGCTCCTCAAGGAAAGGAATGATGAAGAATTCATTTTTTTCTCTATCTTTTCATCATTATCTCTCAGCCAAAAAATTACTAAACCAAATAGAATTAAAGATGAAGAGAAACTTCTGACATCCATAAGGGACTGGGAAGTGTTATCGAGGAATTTTTTTTTTCACCACTCTCTCCTTTGATAAGAAAGATTCAGGTTTAAATAACATAATACTATGAAAATTAGGGAAAAACCAAAAGCATTCCTCACCTGGCACAGTGTGAAATGATCTCAGGTCATGGCTTCCCTCCTCCTCAGAGAGCTGGGCTCTGTGCATGTACCAACTCACCCAAAGCCCATGCCACCCACAGGGTCAGAGCTGGATAGTGTCCCAGGCCTGCTAAGCAGAGATGCTGCTGTGTCAGAGAGTGGAGACCCACACCTTCTCCAGGTAAGTGTGTTCATCATAAAATCCAGGTTGGCTGCACAAAAAGAGCTTGCCCCAGGTATTAAGGTAGTTACTGCAGAGAGAAGAAAATCAGGACACAAGAATTCTACAGGTTTGTATGTTCAGGCTATAGTTCCTAAAAATAAGACTCAGTCTCTTAGTGGCTTCCAGGCCCTGTATCCAAATGAAGGCTGCAAAGCCCATACCCTAACACACGATGCTTGCCTGTCAGCCTTCATACTGGGAACTCTCTAGTACTAATCCTTAAGTAGAAAGAAAAGGCATTTGTATCTCAAGAGACTTATTTCTTGAATAAACATTTAAACAGTACTTACTAAGTGCCAGGCAAGTGTCTTAAACCTTTTACAAATGAATATAAGCTTATTTAATCCTCAGAACAACCCTAGAAGGTGTTTTCCCAACTTTACAGGCAAGAAAACCAAGGCCCAGAGAGGTTAAACAGCTAACTGAGGTCAGACAGCTAAGAAGGGGCAAGGCCAAAGCATATGTGAGGTTGGACAATGAAGTTTGTGAACTCATTCTAGAAAAAGTGCTACATACCTCATTGCTGAGTATCACTGTGGTCCCCAGATGGTCAGGAGGAGTACTTTGAAGGTGACCATAGTCATATGTAGCAGTGAAGCATGAAGCACTTTTTATAGGATGAGCTTGAGAACTTCATTGTCCCACCTCGTACTCCATGTACAGTCATCCTAGTTCCTCACGTTGGCCACCTCCGTGTGTTAACCAGTTTGTCACAGTCCCTTGAGTGGTCATGTGTTTCCTGACCAAACTTTGCTGCCTACAATCTTCATGGTCCACCCTTTCTCTACAGCTTTCCACTTGCCCCTGGGTTGAGTTTCCAACTCCTTTGCTTGCCTTTCAAAGCCCAGAGAACCTTTCTCATCTGCTCCATTGTGTTTTTGGTGACTCCCTGCAAGCACACACATACAGCGTGCACCTTCAAGTCAGGCCAGGACCATCTCTCGGTGCCTGGAGACCACCCCTGTGTCCCTTCCGTGGGATGTTTCCCTGTGATGCACTTCCTTTCCTGTTCATACAAACTGACCCATCCATGAAAGACCTACTTCTAAGACCTTCCCCAAAAGCCTCTTCCAAGACCTGCCCTTCCACTTGAACCCACCGTCATCAAGTCCAGACTAGACTTTTCAGCCATGTGCAGATGAACTTAGACTCCTGCTTGGAGGCCGAGCACACTCTTCTCATCTGCTACCCAGTGAGCACCCCGCACTTCAGCTGCATGGTCTGGGGGCAAATCTCCCCATATGTTCCCTTCTCACTCCTTTTGCTCTCCTCACTATTTGTTGCTTGTCCCCACATATTTATTTCATTTTATTTCTTTTCTTTGAAGGTAGGTGCAGAAGGTGTGTTAACTTGACCCCTCAGTTTGTAGTGCAGTATCATCACTGCTCCTTGCATGGCGGTTCTTTTATTTCTTCATCTTCATCCTCATACCTCACTCCCTTTCTCCTGCACATGGAAGAGTTTCGTATGAGGTTTTGCAAAATGAGTATGAGTGCTTTAGATTCTTTGTTTTCCGTATGCTTTTGAAGACCCATTAACAGTGCCCTCTGTAAATTAATCCGTTACTGGTACAACACTCCACTGAACCATCTACTCTTCCCAGGTAGATGTGTAGGTTGTCTCCAGGGTCTGGTCACTGCAAATGATGTTTTGACCAACACCTTGTCCAAGTCACCTCATGGAGCTGAGGAAAAAAATTATATAATTGTAAAATGTGTATACTTTTTTTCTCATGTAAAGAGAGTACCAAAAAAAAAGTATACACATTTTAAGAAATAAAACACCCACATAGTAGCAGGACTTCTAGGCCATAAATAAGTATGACTTTACCTTGAATGAAGTATCTTAGTGCCAGGTCCTAGAATCACTAGACTTACTCAGCACTTATTCAGCTGCGCACTTTTTGCCAGTGCAACAGGCCTTCAGTTCAGGGGTGTGAAACGCCCGCAAAACACCTGGAGAACTTTTCAATAAAACCAGTTTCCCAAAATGTTTAGATCTGAATCTCTCAAGATAGGGCCTAAGTGTTGGGTTTTGAAAAATCTTTCTAGGTAATTTTAGCACACAGCCAGGGTAGGGAATCACTGGTGTAAAGGGTTCTCTTATTCTTTGAATGTGATTTTATCTCTGATTCCAACTGATTTTGAGTATCTCTTCATATACTCATTAACTTTTAGGGTTTCTTCTTTAGGAAATACCTGTTCTCCAGCACATTTACATGATTGAAAGCAAGTTCAAAAGATGATCAGATATGGGTTTGAAAGGAAAAGTATCCCACAGACTGAGCTATACCAGCCAGAGGAAGGTCAGTGTGAGACCTCCATTAACCTTGGTGATGGTAGGATTAGAAAATCTATCTTGTTGTATGAGGCTATGGTCATTGGAAGCCACCCCTCCTTACCCAGCTGCTGCTTCCTGAGCAGCATTAGGACTGAAGATCAAAGTGAGCAAGGACCCTGACAGCAACCTTTCCGTATCTCCAAAATCAGAAGTCTCTCTTTTGACAAGCAGTGTGCCCTTGCCAGTTGACAGGTGCCAGCCACTGAGAGACACGCCTCACAGCTGTTATGGTGAAAGCTCTTCTGTCATCACTGACGGGCACACAAAGAGAGTCAGTTACTGTCCCTGTCACCACCCTGTTCATAGCTGCTGGGCAAAGAACTGTATCTGCACATGAACTGGCAAGGGCAAAGATCTTCGTCTGCGCTGCTCAGAATCTGACCTGGGAGAATACAGTAACATGAAAGGAATTTTTAAAATTAACATTTAAAAAGTTAATTTTGCCACAATCTGACTCATGTAACTATTTGTCAATTATAGTTAATGTAGGATGTTTTAATAAGCTTGATATGAGGTGGGTGGGAACTCCAAGAGCATGAATAGCTCTGAGATAAGGTCTGAAAATGGCCCTGGGAAACCTGAAATCCTACGAAGAGATCAAAGAGACACTCTAGTGCCAAGCTTTAGTTGAAGTGTCAGAGAAGGTATTTTATATCTGTCCTATAACCTGGCAATAGGTCTCATCTTGGGCTGCATGTTAGAATTACCTGGAGAGCTACACCTGTTATAAATTCCAATTCTCAGGCTGAATCCTACTTCAATTATGTAAGTATCTCTGGAGGTGGAACTCAAGGAACCAGGCCAGCTGATTTCAGTGTGGGGGCAAGTACCTCACATTCAAAGATTCTTCTACTGAGGTTTAAGCTCACTGTCACCCACAGGGAAAGAACAACCAAACTATGGATCATGGCAGCGTAGATCCCAATTTTTCCTCCCTGAGGTAAAAATAAACATTTATTGGAGAAACATGACTTTGTCCTAATTATATCTGATTCAAACATTATCTATTTTGCCTTAATTTATGAGTAAATTTCAGAATTTTGCATTTCAAAGCCCTGAACTCAAGTTCAATAACTATATTTAGTTCTCAATTTAATAATGAGGCTGTGGGTCTCTTATTTGACAATTTCATCTTGGAAGAAGGAAGGTCAATGTAGTTGAAATTAATTTACGTATGATTTTGAGTTATGTGAATTCACCTATGATTTAGTTATGAAGACATGTATTGGTTTGTGGTCAGTACTTAGCTCCAGCAAATATTTCTCTTCTATTAGCCATTTCCATCCACAAGGCTTATACTTGATCCAAATAAAGATAAAACTTGTCCAAATGATGATATTTCTTTGTGTGTTTCTTTGTTCGTTTGATTTTATAGATACAATCTTACTCTGCCAACCAGCCTGGAAAGCAGTGGTACAATCATAGCTCACAGCAACCTCAAATTCTTGAGCCCAAGCAATCCTTCTGCCTCAGTCTTCCAAGCAGCAGGGCCTAGAGGTATGCACCACCACTCAAGGATAGATGTTTTGATAATATCTTATTTTATGAAACACATTTTATCTTAACTTTTACTTTTTAAAAAATTTTAATTAGTATTTTCTGTATTTTAAAACTTAAAATTATAGAGTTGCCACAAACATCAGCAACAACTATTAGATCCAGAAGAACTTTTAGTAGTGTCAAAAGGACTTTTTTTTCGAGCATTAGACAAAATTTTTTGCTAATAAATAAGTAAGCCCATTAAGTCAAGAAAAAAGCAGAACGTATTTCCTACCAATGAAAAAGTTTAAACTTTCAAGCAAAAATCAGAATTTTGGAAAATGTTTATCTACCATTGTGAACTTGACAGCTCAATACTTAAAGACTTTTCAGATATCTGTACTAAGGTTAACACGTATTATATCTTTAAATTATATGATATAACATGAACATTTAGCAACCTATATTATTTGGTGAACCAATATTTCTCAAATGACCAATGTCTGATAATATAAAATCATGCATGGAAATCATAGTCATGTAGAATGCAAGATAGACCAATGGATTTTATTATGTATGTAATAGAATATGAAAATCATCATTTATATGGACTCAGGTTCTATACTTCAGCTAATACATATTTAAAGATCAATACTTAACCAAATTTTCGTATAGCATCAAAGAAGAATATTCAAAGTTAATCTGAAAAGGATATTAAATACTGCTTCCTTTTCCAAATAAAGATTTTTTTTTATTTTTACATATCCATGTGTTAATTAGGTTTCCACTTTTTCCCTTTACAGAATTTAAAGGCTTAAAATGTAACAACAATAACAATGTCTAAGATAAGGACTAGGAAAAAAAAACACGTAAAGAATGAACAAAGATAAATACATTCAGAAAAGAAAAGAAAACAGAAGAAAGTCCTCTCAAAAGGACTTTTTGAGAGTCAACAGACATAGTGGTGGCCAAGTGGTGGGTGGCAGCCACAGCTTCAATGGTGCATATTCTGTTCATGTTCATGGCAATCACATGTTTTCCCAGTCAGAGGCTTAAAGGTTCTGGTGGGTCAAGCAGTCTGCTTATCACACAACTGTCCCCAAAAGAAGTTTAGACAGGAGGGTCTAGGGATTTATGTTTCTTCTTTTATTGCAACACCAGCCCCCTGTGATTATAGGACCCATACATGCTAAGAGAATCAGTGACCAGTGCAAACACCTTCCTCTCAGTCAGGAGAAATTGAAATAAATATATAATCAATGAAGAAAACATTTTTCAAGAATGTGGAGATGACAACCATTAGTATTATTTTCTGTTTTTTTTTCCTTTTTTATTATTAAATCATAGCTGTGTACATTAGTGCAATCAAGGGGTACAATGTGCTGGTTTCATATACAATCTGAACTATTTTCATCAAACTGATTAACATAACCTCCATGGCATTTTCTTAGTTATTGTATGAAGAAATTTGTATTCTGCATTTAGTGAGTTTCGCCTGTACCTTTCTAAGATGCACCGTACGTGTGACCCCACCAATTATCCCTTCTTCCACCCCAACCTCACCTCTCCCCTCCCCTCGCTTGCCCCTTTCCCCATATTCTTGGGCTATATTGGGTTATAGCCTTCATATGAAAGCTATATATTAGCTTCATAATAGGGCTGAGTACATTGAATACTTTTTCTTCCATTCTTGAGATACTTTGCTAAGAAGAATATGTTCCAGTTCCATCCATGTAAACATGAAAGAGGTAAAGTCTCCATCTTTCTTTAAGGCTGCATAATATTCCATGGTATACATGTACCACAATTTATTAATCCATTCGTGGGTTGATGGGCACTTGGGCTTCTTTCATGACTTAACAATTATGAATTGGGCTGCAATAAACATTCTGGTATAGATAACTTTGTTATAATGTGATTTTGGGTCTTCTGGGTATATACCTAGTAAAGGAATTATAGGATTGAATGGCAGGTCTATCTTTAGATCCCTAAATATTCTCCAAACATCCTTCCAAAAGGAACATGTTAGTGTGCATTCCCACCAATAGTGTAGAAGTCTTCCCTTTTCTCCACATCCACTCCAACATCTCTGGTTTTGGGATTTTGTTATGTGGGCTAATCTTACTGGAGTTAGATGATATCTCAAAGTAGTTTTGATTTGCATTTCTCTGATGGTTAAGGATGGTGAGCATTTTTCATGTGTTGGAAGGCCGTGCACCTGTCTTCTTTGGAGAAGTTTCTCTTCAAGACCTTTCCCCATCCTGAGATGGGATTACTTGTCCTTTTGTTGCTAATACGTTTGAGTTCTCTGTGGATTCCGGTTTTTAAATGTTTGTCAGAGACATAACTTGCAAATAACTTCTCCCATTCTGAGGGCTGTCTGCTTGCTTTACTTACTTTGTTCTTGGTTGTGCAGAAGCTTTTTAGCTTTATCAGGTCCCAGTAGTGTATTTTTGATTCTGCTTTGATTGCTCAGGGGGTCCTCATCATAAAATATTCACCCAGGCTAATATCTTCAAGTTTTTTCCTGCACTTTCTTCTAGTATTTTTATAGTTTCATGTCTTAAGTTTAAATCTTTAATCCAGTCAGAGTCTATTTTAGTTAATGGTGAAAGGTGTGGGTCCAGTTTCAGTCTTCTACAGGTCGCCAGCTGGTTCACCCAGCACCATTTGTTAAATAGGGAATATTTTTCCCACTGAATGTTTTTAATTTGTTTGTCAAAGAGCAAATAACGGTAATTAGCTGGATTCATCTCTTGGTTCTCTATTCTGTTCCATACATCTACCTCTCTGTTTTTGTGCCAGTACCATGCTGTTTTGACTACTATCGATTTATAGTATAGTCTCAGGTCTGGTAGCTTGATTCCTCCTGCTTTATTTTCATTTCTAAGTTGTCTTGGTGATTCAAGTTTTTTTCCGATTCCATATAAAATGAAGTATTTTTTTTTTGAGATCTTTAAAATATGACAATGGAGCTTTAATAGGAATTGCATTAAAATTGTATATTGCTTTGAGTAGTATGGACATTTTAACAATGTTTGATTATTCCCAGCCATGAACATGGTATATTTTTCCATTTGGTTTGTTCTTCAGCTATTTCTTTTCTTAAAGTTTCATAGTTCTCTTTATAGAGATCTTTCATATCCTTTGTTAGATAAACTCCCAAATATTTCATCTTCTTTGGCACTCCTGTGAAAGGAATAGAGTCCTTGACTGTTTTTGGGGTTTGGCTATTGTTGGTATATATAAAGGCTGCAGATTTATGAGTGTTGATTTTGTAGCCTGAGACACTGCTGTATTCCTTGATCACTTCTAAAATTTTGTAGTAGAATCCCTGGTGTTTTCAAGATATACGATCATATCATCTGTAAAGAGTGAAAGTTTGATCTCTTCTGACACTATATGGATACACTTGATTGCCTTTTCTTCCCTGATTGCAATGGCTAACCCTTCCATTACAATGTTAAAGAACAATGGAGACAATGGGCAACCTTGCCTGGTTCCTGATCTGAGTGGAAATGATTTCAATTTAACTTCATTCAATATGATATTGGCTCTGAGTTTGCTGTAGATGGCCTCTCTCAGTTTAAGAAATGTACGTTCTATATCCATTTTCTTGAGTGTTTTGATCATGAAGGGATGCTGGATATTATCAACAGCTGTTTCTTTATCAATTGAAAGAATCATATGGTCTTTATTTTTTAACTTGTTTATGTGCTGAATTACATTTATAGATTTACGTATATTGAACCAGCCTTGAGACCCTGGGATAAAGCCCACTTGGTCACAGTGTATAATTTTTTTGATGTGTTGCTGGATTCTGTTTGTTAGGATCTTATTGAATATTTTTGCATCACTATTCATTAGTGATATTGGTCTATAATTTTCTTTTCTTCTTGGGTCTTTTCCTGGTTTGGGGATCAAGGTGATGTTTGCTTCATAGAATGTGTTTGGTAGTATTCCTTCTTTTTCTGTATTTTGGAAAAGGTTGAGTAATTTAGGTACTCTGTGCCTTTTGAAGCCACCTTGTCTCCTTCAGGAATTCCAATAAGGTGAATATAAGTTTTCTTTGAATTATCCCAGAGCTCTCTGAGAGAATGATCTGTTTTTTGCCTTCCACTTCTCTTCCTCTTTGAGCACTTGGGTGTGTTTAAAGCTTTGTCTTCAGTGTCAGAAATCCTTTCTTCTGCCTCCTCCATTCTGTTACTGAGGGATTCTACTGCAGTTCAAGGTCTTTGAGGGCTGTAGATTCTTGTCTCAATGCATCAAAATTTTTGGTGATTTTGTCTTTGAATTCATTGAATTCTTGAGACAACTTTTGAAATGCTCCTTGAATTTCTAATTACAACTTTACCTCCATTCCATTAATCGTATTTGCAATCCAAATTCTGAATTGGGGGTATTTCTGACATCTCAACCATCTGTTTATAAATGGGATCTTCAGTTATGTCCTCCATATCATTCCTTGTGGGGTTCATCTACTCTGGTTATTCATGTTACCAGAGTTTTTCCACTGATTCCGCCCTGTGATTGTTTTACACCATTTGGGTAGATGAGCAGATAAGGTTAAGTTGGGTTGGGGGCTCCAGGAGTAGTGATTAATCAGCCCTTTGCTCAGGAGCTGGGACTTGTGTCTGTACCTTTTCCCCTAGAGCTTTGCCAAGGATCCATACAGTACTATGGCCTGAGAAACTGGGGACCTGCTTGTGGTGGGGCTAAGTGGTTCTGTCTTATTTTCAGCTGGTCTCTGTCCTACCCAGTGAATCATTTACTCTGGGTTGAAGTCTCAGCTGGGGAGAAATACCAGCAATTAAGTCATCCTGCCCCCACCGGCAACAACTGGAAAAGGAAAATCAAACCTTCCCACAACCACACACCCAGGGTACCACTTTGGATAGTACTTGGGTGATTGGCCCAATTCAAGAGGTCCAAATCAATTGTCCCATTCAGCACCAGTCTCAGGTGGGAGAGTTCAAAAGGTCCCTGGCATCTAGATAGCAGAGGTCTGCTGGCAGCTCAAGTATAACTAGCTCCAGTGCTTCATGAGGTCAGAAGGACCCACCCAGCACATGAATTAGTCTGGGAAGGTTGATGACTCCTTCCCCACCTTACACCTCTGTCACACCCAGTCACTGTTAACCCCACAGGGCTGTAACCCAGTTCCCTCCAATGAGCAGATTCTCTAGAGGTTTGCACCTGTATGAGTCACAGCAAGATCCATGTCTCCTAGGCCAGGCAGCTGCTCTCTGCCACTATCTAGCATGGGAAACTTAGTCTTGACAATGTTGGTTGCTTAATGAAGGCTGGGGCGGTTCACTCAGTTCCAGCCCCACCCCTGATTGATGTTGCTGACAGAACAGAACAACTTCACAGAATTTGTTTCTGTCCCAGCTATCTTCCACTGTGGATCAGATGCTATTTGAGTTCACAGAAACTGCAACTTATCCCTGGTCTGTGCTGCTGCCTGGAGCTGGCGTGTGTGTCTGGGCTGCTGTCTGTGTTGGGGTGGGCATGGCCAGAGCTCACACTCAGTTTTTGGTTTCTGCCTCTTCCCATCTGCCTTTGTCTCAGCTATGATCACCTGAGGGCTAGGCAAATCTTAGGCTCATTAAAGCAGTCCTTCTGGTTTAGCTCCGTCCTGGGAGTATGCCATCTCTGCGCATGCATATTCTAGACCCTGCGCCCCTCCCAGGCAGGTACTGCCTCTGGTAAACCCTTTACTGGTGGGACCTGGTTTTCCATCCCAGATCTGTTCCACCAGTGGCTGCCACTGGAGAAGGATGCCTGGCTTCCTCTGGTTGCCCAGAGAGAAAAGGAGTGTCTCTCTAAAATATCCCCAGGGGTGTGAGCCCTATTGTTCCCACTGCTGCTGCTGCTGTATGCCTTGGGGAACTGCCTCTCCTTCTCCTGTATGGTTCCCTCTCAGTTGACCATCTTCTCCTTACTCCCATGCCACAGAATTAGTACAGACCAGCAACTGCCAGTGCCCTGTCCACACCTCTCGAGAAAATGCCCAAGGATCTGGACTCCATGGGGGACAGGCTTCCAGACCTTGGGGTGAGAATGGTGAGGGGCGTTCTGGGAGTTCAGAATTGAATGTAGATAATATATACAGTTTTATACAGTTTTATGCCTGGCAGGAGAGTGTCATGGCACATTCGTAAGTCCTCTCTAGAGAAGGAGTTCTGGTTTTCAGAGGGTCTGTCCTGTGGGATAAAATAGGAGGGGATCTTAACTTTGATCCCTTGTTTTTATAGAATATATTATGAGTCATTCTCATGGGGAAGGAGATTCCTGTCCGCTTGGTGATGAATTTTGCACCTATTGTTTTTATTCTTGGGGTTGTGGCTCATCTCAGCAGGGTTGATGTGTGTTCTTCAACTTTCTCTTTTGGCTCGGCTCCAAACCATCAGGTTACTTGCTAAACTTCTGTCTTTTAACTCTCCTTGGAGAGGAGCCTCTGTGGAAAGCTGGCTCCAGTTGGCCATCTTGCCTCCGCCCCCTCTTTCAGTTTCTTAAGCTCCACCACATTCTTTCTATATTCTTCATACCTTTCATCTATTTTATAGTTCTGTTTTTGCTTTTCCTTTGATTATTTTCCACTTTCTTATCAATTACTTTTATCGTTTTTCCATCTATATTTTAAATTCACTTTCTGCCATTTCCATTAATTATTTATAGGTGCAGTCCTCTGCAGTAGCTACTTCATGATACCTTGCGGGGAGGTTGCTCTATTCTGTTTTTTCATGTTGCCTGGATTTTTTTGTTGGCTCCTCCCCAGGAGTGTTTTCTTCTTGTTCACTTCCTCCCCCTACTGTATCCTCTCATTACTACTTTGTTTGCTTTAAATTATCTTATCTCTGAGCTTAGGTGTTGTAGTGGCCTTTTGGCATAAGGCCTAAAGGAAGAGAAGTATAAAGAGTGATAAGGGAGAACAGAAAGGAAAAGATAAAGAAATAAAAAGAAGGAAGCAGTGAAAGGAAAGAATTGAGGAAAAATAGAGAAGAAGTACAGAAAGATAGAGGGACAGGAGAAATGGTAGTGTTTAGCAGGGTGCTTTTACCCAAACCCACAACTCTAGGACTTTGGAGTCTGAGATGGGTGGGTCCATCTCAGTGCTGAGGTCAGGAGCTCTTTGCCAGTCTGGGAAAAGGCAAAACCTCGCCTCCACCAAATACAGAAAAAAAAATGAGCAGTATGTTGCAGTGGGGACCTACCAATATCATGTTTCCAAAGGCCAAAGCCAGAAGGACACCCTGGAGCAAGAACTCATGGTCTGCTTGAGCTAGATCAATGCTGTAACCACCCCCCAAGCCACCCAGCGCTATGACCCCCAGCCCTCATGGGAAAGAAAAAATAAAAATACATACAAAAAAATTAAAAATACAATTATATAATATGAAGAGGTAGAAAAAGGGGATATCTTAGTTGTTGTATGAGAAATTTGTGTGTGTAAGATGGGAAAAGTAAAAAATCCTCTACCAAAAGAGAGAAAAAGTTAGAGAAATAAAAACAAAAGAATGAATAAAAGGAGCTTAAAAACTATGAGAAAAAAATAGAAGAGCCCTTGCTATTGAAGAGAGTAAAAATTAAAAAATACAAATACAACTAAGCAAACAAAAAGAACAACAACAATGATAAAGAACATAAAACTAAGGAAAAAATTTAGAACAGGAGCAAAAAATGAAAAATAAATATGTGTATAACTGTGTATATATATTAATATATTGCCTAGACACCAGTAGTGCTGTGGTGTTAGGAGACAGAGACGACAGACTGTTTTGCTATATAAGCAGAGGCCAGAAGCCACTCCTTATTTGCGGAGGAGACATGGTCCTGTCTTCCTGACTTATTTACTCTCAGTCATGGACTGGTTACTTTGTCAGCATTTGGTTCTCATGGGATTGGGTTCCTGAAGCTCTCACCAGATTTCTTAGGAGGCACATCTTTGTTCCCTGACAACAAAGTGGCTTTCTTGGGGATGGGAGGGGAGTTCAGTTCATCCCAAGAATGGTTTTCTGAGATCAGCAGCCATGCAAAATCCAACCATGCACCAGGATTCTGTGGACTATTCCTCTGGTGTGGCCTTCCCACAATGGCAATGCCCTGCTGATGGTAGCCAAGCAGATGGGAGAACCACCTCACCTGGTGTTCAATCCCAGCTGCTGGAGGCTGCTTGAGCTCACTCACCCTTCCAAGGCAGCTTTAGGGAGCAGTTCAGTCCAAGATAAACAAACTGAAGGATAGTGCTTTCATGTGTCTAGTCCTTCATGGAGGGGGGCTAGTTGGCCTCTGCCCATACTCAGGTACTTGCCTTCTGTGCAGGTATTTTTCAGCTTCTGATCTTATTATTGGCTCCTGGAGTCTCCTACTATTTTACTGTGCCTCCAGAGTGAAGTTTCTGGGTAGGTTCTCCCACCCAGAGGTGGCTGGAGTTCTCCTGTTTTTCCACAAGTGGCTGGTATGGAGATGTCTCTATTCCATCAACTTGCTTCACTCCTCAAAAAGTTTTTCTGTTCTGAGATTTCTGATTCTAAATCTACAGAAGTCTTATAGCTTCTGCCTGGGTTTCTGGGGGAGTTCTGAGCTACCAGGTAAGAAATCTCATGATCCTGAAACTGCGTACTGGGAATCTGGCTATCCCCATGGAGGCTAGTCTCCCAGCCAAGCATCTTCATGGCACGTGAGATGAAAATATATGGAGGAAGCTTGGCCCCATCCATGGGCCCATCACCAGCCAAGCCACCATGTGACCTGCACTGAAACCACATGAAATAGAAGTGTTACCCCTGAGTCTTGCCTAGATTCTCACCCACAAAATCATGAAATTCAATACAACAGTGTTGCTCGAAGTCACTAACTTTCAAAGTGCACAGTGATAGGCGACAGAGCACTTTGTTTTGAAGAGTGAAGGTGGAGTGACAGGGTAGAGGCCTGAGGGGCATGGTGGGCTTCAGAGGGTAGGCAAGCCCATGTCTGGGGGATTTCCCATTGTGCTGGTAGTGGCTCTCACTGAGCTTGTGGCAAAGAAGAAGAGTATGTGGACACTGTCCAGATGTAGCAATTGCCCTACCTGAGGCCCACACTTCCTTTCCTGGGTCCCTGAGATGATGCAGCCCCCTCTTCCTGGGTGTGGTGACTTGAAATGGGCTTCTGTGTCATGCAGCCAGAGAGCTTGAATTAAGACTGTGTAAGATCTCTATGGCTCCCTGCCCTGAGCCACATCTTGTGATTCAGAGGGCATGATTAGACCTCAACATCCATTCCTTAGGAATAGTGTCTGCTTCCCACCTGGGTAAGAAACCTCCAAAGGGGAAACAGGACCACAGGGGGCTGCCTTTCTTTCTTAATATTCCCCCAGGAAATTGCTGTTATAATTCTGGGAAGAAGGTAAGGTACATAGACCTAATGGAAGTGGTGACTGATGGTTGAAACCTGTAATTACTTCTGGAGACAGTGAGGCCTAGTGAGTGATTTCCAGGAGCATCCTGGGTATTCATTCCAGCCTGATGATGTGCCTCTCATACACTGCAAGGCAGTGATTACATAAAGACTCATTATTCTCATATAATCACTCACAAGAAAATTTCCCAGGACGTAGCAAGGAAAGAACATGTAGCAACCACACAGCAGGTAAAGAAAATAGGGCAGAATGGAAGCTGTGGGAAAAACAAGGTGCCCGAACTCCCCCAGCTCAGAGCTGGATGGCTATTTTCATGGGGCTCAGGGAACCACTGACTCAAGTTCTTTGTGCCTGACATTACTGCTCTGTAGAACGAATTTAATAGTAATAGTTATCTCATAGGGTTGTTGTGAAGATTAAATAACCTAATCCTGTATGTGCAAAGCATTAAGATCAGTATCTAGTATCGAGCATCCAGCAGAGGAACTAAAAGTTAGTCATCACCATAATCATTGTGTTACACAGTGGTGGGCAGCAGCAGGCTTCTTCAGGTCTAGAACATCCAAAAGGTATGAGGATTAGGGGACCACAAACACTGTGAGTGTGACATTGCAAACACCTGTTCTTACTCTCCTGTGTGGAGCCAGTAGGGTGGTTTGGCTGCTCTGGGAGAAAAAAGGGAAGTGAGGCTGAGGGCTAGGAAGCTGGGTTTTGGTTCTGGCTCTGCTACAAGTTGGCCCAACATCTCAGAACCAATCACCCCCAACAATTTGGGCTTCTGTTCCTTTTCTATAAAGTGAGACGTTACAGCTCCTTCCCACTTCAGCTTGATGCTTTAAGACAGCCCTGTCTTTCTTTTTCTTTCCTTCAGTGCTATTTACTATTCAATTGCAGCATGTTCCAGTAGCTTATCTCAAAAACGTAGCTTTAGTCTTCACTTCTTTCCATCTGTGCTGCCGCATCCTTGGTCCAGGACACCATTGTCCCCACCTGCACTGCTGCTGCAACCTCCTGACTGACAGCCCTGCTTCTGCTCCCTCTAGACTCTTTCCATACCCTGTCTAGAGTAGTCTGCCTAAAAATGCCCCTCTCTGGCTCAACATCCTCAATATATTTTTTTTCTTTCTTTTTTTTTGAGACAGAGTCTCTTTAGCTCTTTGTGTTGTGGTGTCACAGTTCACAGCAACCTTAAATTTTTGGGTTTAAGCAATTCCTTTGCCTCAGCCTCCCAAGTAGCTGGGGCTATAACACCCAGCTTTTTTTTGTTGCAGTTGTGATTGTTATTTAGCTTGTCTGGGATGGGTTCGATCCTGCCAGCCTCGGTGTATGTGGCTGGTGCCACAACCACTGTGCTATGGGGGTCAAGCCTCAATATATTTTCTTTGTACTTAAAATGAATTTGGCCTAGTGCAGTGGCTCATGCCTATAATCCTCCTATTCTGTGAGGCTGAGGTGGGAGAATCAGTTGAGCTCAGTTCAAAACCAGACTGAGCAGCGCTAGACTCCATCTCTACTAACAATAGACAAATTAGCTGAGTGTTGTGGCAGGAACCTGCAGTCCCAGCTACTCAGGAGGTGGAGTTAGGAGGATTGCTTGAGTTCAAGAGTCTGGGATTGCTGTGAGCTAGGCTGGCGCTATAGCACTCTAGCCTGGGCAACACAGAGAGACTCTGTCTCACAAAAAACAAAAAACAACCCCCAAACCAAAACACACAAAAAATGAATCAAAACTCCTTCTATAATGTGCAAGGTGCCACATAGTCTGCTTCAGCCTGTGTCTCTTCATCAGACGCCACTTTCTCTTTCTCTCACTATACTGCAACCCGGGCCTTCTGCCAGTTTCTGGAACACACCAATTCCTCTCCGCTTCCCCGCTGCTCCTTTTGCCTGGAATGCTCCTTGCTCCCTCCATCGAGGTGACTCTTCATAACCTTCAGTTCTCAGTGTAAACTCAGCTCCTCAGCCAGGCCCTCCCTAACTGCTCTAGGTTCTCCCATTCTTTGTGCACTTCAGTTTCTTGTGTCTTTTCCTCTTAGCATTCAATTACCATTTCATTTCCTTTATTTCTCTTTGCAATTTTTAAGTATACGATACAGTATTGTTAATTTTAGTCACCAGGCTCTCCATTAGATTCGTCTCGTAACTGAAAGTTTGTACCCTTTGACAAACATCTCCCGGTTCCTGCCCCAGCCCTGGCAGCCACCATTCTGCTTTCTGCTTCTCTGAGTTGGAGGTTTTCAGACCCCTTATATAAATGCAGTCATGCAGTGCTGTATATGTCTTTCTGTGTCTATCTTATTTCACTTAGCAGCCTCCAGGTTCATCTATGTTGTTGCAAATGGCAGAATAATTTTGAAGGAAAAAAACAGCCAAGTAGGTGGAATCAGCTTGGGTTAAGTGCTTGTGCATGGTGACATTTTATTCAGAAAACAAAGATTACTAGCAAGTGCTGAAAAGTAAAAATGAAATGCTGAGAGCTTGATCATCAAGCACTTGGTTGGGGTCCCAATAGAGAGGTATGTTTATGATACAGAGGGGCAGAATCTCCCTTTTCACATTACAATTCTTGCTTTGTTCTTAATTCATGGAATAATGAGCCAAAATTTCATAAGTTTGGATTTATTTAATTCAGGATCTTTTAAAATCTAATATAGAATGAGCTGAGCTAAACTTTACTTATAAACTCAGAAAAGAGGTTTGCCAAGTAAATTTATAGTTTAAATAAGATTTCAGAAGAACAGTTTATCTAATTAAAGAAACATGACTGTTTGGAATTTTTAGAAGAATCTATATACATCAAAATGATGATTTAGCTCATTTTGAATGCCCTATCTCTTAGTTAGAGAGATGTCAAATGTGGCAAGGCTGGGGCTGGGCCACACATTGTGCAGTAATTTTTGTATTATTATAATTGAAAGATGGAGGAGCAATGAGGTGACCCATTAATTTGGCAACTCATTAACCTTAGCATGAACCATCAGTCAACACATACAAAAATGAGCAAAGTTATCTCTAAGGAAATAGACTTGGCCCCAGATCAACAAAGCCTGACTGGAACTGGATTTAAGCTACTAACATGCCTGAAGGACAAAATGTCCCTTAGAGGAGGATGGTCAGTGTGGGAGCAAGGGAAAGGGACATTCTCCAAAGGCGCCCTTGGCAGTGCCATTCAAGTAATACCAGGAGAGGCTACCAGGTCCAGGGACACAGCTGCTGTGTCTGGGAGGAGCTAGATGCTGCAGAGCCTGATGCCACTGAACAGATCCAGGTGCCAAGGTCTGATTCCTGCTGGCCGAGCAGCCTTCTTTCTAATTATAAATAGGCTTGCTCAGAAGATTCTAACTATTGGAGGATAAAGTGCTTTCCAGATCACTCCAACTATCTTGAGAGAGATATTTCTTCTTATCAATAATTGGTTTATAAACAATTTCCTGTTATGAATGAATTTGTTCCTCTCTGTTGGGGTCACTGATCACTACAGAACTGGTTAGCTGAAGACAATTGTCATGCGGGCCTTCTGAGCTCACAGGTGGGCAGCAGACCCAGGAACTGGAGCCATCTTCTTGTTCCTGATGGCAACTCCATGGCTTCCCATTAG
The DNA here is from genome assembly GCA_963574655.1 of Perodicticus potto. Classification (NCBI taxonomy): domain Eukaryota; kingdom Metazoa; phylum Chordata; class Mammalia; order Primates; family Lorisidae; genus Perodicticus; species Perodicticus potto. The sequence continues at coordinate 32,129 of CAUYRH010070057.1, forward strand.
ATGTGACCAGCTCTTACCAGTGATGATCAGGCTGCATTAAAAAAAAAAAGAGAAAAAAGTATTTTGCTCTCCAGGCTCATTTCATTCTTGTTCACATTCTCTTTCCAAGACAAGTAAATATGTTTACTCCCATTTTGTAGGTGGAACATTTAGCATTGAAGGTTTTCCAAGGCCAATTAATTAAATTTCATACTACTCTGTTATAGGCGAAAAGCCTATATATAAGAATTTTATACAGATTATTTCTGTGAAAGTAAGTTAAAAGTCTTTGGAAGATAGAATAGAAAAACCTGGCTAACATTCCATTGTTGTTACAGGCCTGGTCATGCAGGAGACAGGGCCTGAGCATGGAGGCAGGGTCTACAGGCAGGCTTCTGTATATCTCGGGAATTTCCAAACTACTCCCTAAAGATAGATGACTGCCTTCAGACGGTCTGTTAAAGGTCAAGCATTGTAGCCATTGGGTCCCCCAGAGTTCTGCTTTGTGTCCGTTTGATCTCCTGGAGCTTTAGTTTTTATGGTATGTTACTTCCAATTATTTAGCATAGGAACAACTTTAGATAAGGTGTTGTTATTGGCTAGCAGTAGACACCCTGACGCCAGGTGGTTAGGTGCTGGGTCCTTGAGTTTGAGCTATTAAATTATTGATTTATGATGTGTGCATGCAGTACTGCCTATATAAGTTCAAGTAAAATAAAGATTTTTTTGTCACATGCCAGAGAGAGCAGTGATCTTCCTTTTCTGTTAGACAATTTCAATTGCAGGACCTATCCTCTGCCATGCCACTGACAATTCACAGAACACTCTATAAGTTCTTGAGGTCAGGGACCATGTGTCCATTTTTATATTTGTATTTTCTCAAGTTACTGAGAAAGATTCTTAGTATTGAGCCCTAGGTAAATGTCAATCCCTGAGAGAATGTCATCCAGCCAGTAGAAAGCAGGAGGGACAAGTCACTGAGTTTGAAAATTGCTCTGCAGCTTTGAAGAAAATGGAGAATCTGAGTTCTGATTTTAATTTAATATGTTAGAATCATCTTATTTTACTTGTGAAATAACTTTTTCAAGGGAAGAGTACCTCTATCTGTGCTCCTAAATTAAAGTAGATCTGCACTTGTTGCATTAATTAGAACTAGATCAGTGAAGGCAAAGTCAGCCATGAATCACTGTGAGGTCAGGGGTGATGGTTTCTATAATAAATTTCTGCCAAATATTCACTTTTATTTTTAACAAGTATTCATGATCTCAAGGTTAGAAGTCAAAGTGTCTGGCTTTATTAAAGCTCTTTGCCTTTCATAACAAACAAAGAATTTAAAATGTATGCCATTGAGTTGCAGAATAATTATAGATTTATTTGACTTTTATGGTAAGTGAAATTTAAATATTTACTCACTTTCTCTTTTGCTTATAAAAACAAAGGCTAATTGTTAATTTACGGTGTTACATTTGGAGAGCATTTATATCACATGAAAGCTTCTGCTACTGAAATTGATGACTTCTTGTCTCAACTTAGTTTAGATCAAGGATAATTTAAATTATTTGAAGCTTATAATTTTAACTCAATGTTGACTAAAATATGTGTGACTGTGGAAATATGTTTCTTTACTTCTCCCTGGGCTGTAGATTTCCCATCTGGGGAACTGATAATATTGTACCTATTTCTGAGGGTTGCTATGAGGATTAGATTAGATCATATATGCCAGAATTCAGAACAATTTATTTGTCATACAGATGCCTCTATTATATGTGGGAAGAGTCTTTAAGGCATAATGGTAGGAAAAAACTAAGCTGTAGAACAGCAGTTCTCAACCTATTGGTCTTGACCCCTTTGGGGGTCAAATGACCCTTTCACAGGGGTCACCTAAATACATCCTGCATATCAGATATTTACAATACAATTCATAACAGTAGCAAAATTATAGTTATGCAGTAGCAACAAAAATAGTTTTATGGTTGGGGGGGTCACCTCAACATGAGGAACTGTATTAAAGGGTCATGGCATTAGGAAGGTTGAGAAGCACTGCTATAGAAGAATTTGCACAGTATGACACTATTTAGGTAAAACATGCTCAAAATAATTGTGAATGCTTTTCATAGGCACATACATGTAAACCCATAGACCAGGATCTGAAAAAATACATTACAAACTGATATCATTCATCTCTTGCCTCTTCGGAGAGGAAGAAGGAATGTACAACCTGGGGACAGAGTCAAAGGGCCTTTAACTTTAATGTATTACCATTAAATGGCAATGGTATTTTTACATGATGCATTTATTTAGTAGTAATTATGCAGGTAAAAGTTACTAAGACAAACTACTTGTCTTGTCTCAAAGAGAAGGTCATCTAATGAGTTGATTAAGGATTATAAAAATCATTAAAATTATGAAATTAAAAGTGGAAAAAGTAAGGGATTGCCATGTATGAAAATATTCTTAAAATTTAAATTTTGTTTTTTTCCCTAAATTCTGGATAATCATTCAGGTTGCTTCTAAATTTATTTATTTTAATCACTAGTGAAAAATGGTAATCTAATTTTCAATTTGTTCTAAGACTTTTGCTTTATTTCTCCCTTTAAGACTGCTTTAAAATTTTTCAGATTTTTAATTTCTAAGATGTGGAAAGTTGTATATGATTAGTTGCTTGTCAGAGTGACATAGTATTATTTTCCTTTTGCGTCATATTTATTCACAACCAGGATCAATCTGCATAAATTGACATCCTTTCTTTTATAATTTTTAATAGTTTACGTGTCAATTTGTTAAATTATGAAAGGTACTTTACTACCTCGGTTAATAAATTATGCATCAATAAGTTTTCATCTTGTTGGTTAATATTTAAGATACAGTAGAGAATCCCCAGTCATAGACCACAGCACTGCAGGGAAGTACCATGCCCTCCCTTCTCTCTCCAGGCAGGAGAACACATTTATGCAGTTGAAAGTATGAGATGTCTGAGAACCACAGTAGGGACAGGATATTGAGTAGGCAAATTATTTACAGGAGCTGCTAAGAGGTAAGAGAGAGGCTGGTCACAGAAGGGGGAACTTTAAAATATAGGCTGTCATACTTTATCAGCATCACCAAAGAGCTCTTTAAAGTGCAGATTCCTGGATCTGAATCCTAGAATTTGACAATGGGCCAGGGCACTGATGCAGGTGAGTGGGAACCACACACTGAGCAGTAAGGCTGGGCTGGTTGGCAGCTAATGTGTGGCTGCCAAGTGCTGCGTGTCGGGGAAGCTCCAGGCCAAAGTGTATCATGTATCTATTTTTTTCCTTCATCTGTCTGGAGGTTAGGAAACAAAAAGATACCATGATAATGGAAGGAAATCAGGGTACAGAAAGCCTTGAAATGGCTTCAAATATGATATTTTGCTGTGTATGATACACGTACTTTTTGTCCAAATTGTTTGAGGCAAAAGTAAGGATGAGCATTATACATGAGCAGTATAATTCTGTATCTATATAAATGTTTTAAATTTTTTAATTTATGTGTATGCATTAAAAGTGCAACTCTAGAAAGCAATAATGATATCTGAATACTAAACAATACCCTGGGATATGGCCATCAGTTTTGCTGAACTTAGATGAACTTGTAACAAAAGTATTTTTCCCCTGTTGACAAGCAATGTATTTCTCTTTTTATACTTTAGGTGGGAGCTAGCAATCTAGCTGACATTTTCACAAAAATTTTTGGGAAATCCCTTGGAAAATGTGGAAATGATTTCTGTATACTGCAAGCTTTAAGTTTTGAATTGGAATTAAAAAATCAAAATGAAAGATTTGTTTCCCTAAAAGTTTGGGCCAATAACACAGGTGTGCATTATACAAGGCAAAATACGGTACCTCCAGATTGAAAATCTTTGTTTACCCTTAAAAAATGAAATGAAGAACGAGGCAAGTAGGTTTATAGACTTGCTCTTGTTTTCTTTCTCATCTCATCACACTGAACACTGAGTCCCCATTGGGACTCCCAGGCCTCTAAGTACTCAACATGAAGATCTTTTCTTTGGATTAAAAAAATTATTTTTCACCAAAATGTACAAGGCCTAAACCTCAGGAGCCCAACTTTATGCATTCTTCTGGGTGACAGTTATTTTTTAATTTGTGATTATCTGTCCTAGGTAACAAATCCTCATGCTAAGTGTGGTTGGCAGAATAATGTCCCTGGAACCAGTGGGTATTTCCGCTCACAGAGCAAAGGGGAATTAAGGCTGTAGATGGAATCATGTTGATAATTAAGGTAGGGAGATCCTCCTGCATTATCTGGGTAGGCCCATTTAATACAAAGGTCTTTAAAAGTAGAAGAGGGCAGTAGAAAAGGGGGTCAGAGGCACGAGGAAGACCCGACTGGACATTGTTGGCTGTGAGGGGGAAGGAGCACACCAGATTGAGGAGAGCAGGTGGCCTCTGGAGGGTGGTGGGGTACAGGGGAGCGGATCTGCTCACTTAGTGCCTCCAGACAGAACGCGGGATTTTTAACCTGGCGAGACCCTTCAGACGTACAGATCTGTGAGATAATAGATGGTTTAATCCATTACGTTTGTGGTAGTTGGTTACAGCAGCCATAGGAAACCAACCCACCAGGCAAGGCCTCTTGGAGTCATAAAACCTCAATCTGAAACAACGTTTTCCCCAGAGAACATTAGTCACTATGGAAGACAAGTTTGGAGGACAGCTGGAGACACGCGGTACGTAGTGATGTCCCTCAACTCTCAACACATGTGCCAAGATTGTAATGCAGGGACTTCCTCCTAGGACAGGGCAGACTCCAGGGACAGAGCCTCCTCCAGGACAGCCCCTCTGCACTGCCCGTCCTAGTGACAATACCTCCCCGCTGCCTGCTCTCACTGGTGCATTTCGCCTTCATTGCCATGGTCACCTGTGGTGCCCCCCTGTGACTTTCACGTGCACACAATGTGGTGTTTCTGCACCCACAGGAGGAATTCTGCACAACTCCTGCGCCCAGAGAATAAAGAAGACCCCTTCCTGCTGGGAAAATAATAGGTTACGTCTAGTGGGGTCGGATGGGGAAGAACTTGAAAGTTAACCATTTTAACCTTCTAAGATAAACTTCCAGGCTTGCCCTTTGCTTGGTAAAGCTGTTTAGAAAAGTAGGTTCCACATTTCTAGGCGTTGGGGGCATTCTGAGAGAGCAAAGAGTACTATTTCTGGCCTTTTCTGCAAGATTTGATTTTTAAAAAATTCTGGGAGAAAGCTTCCTAGGGGCAAGGTTCAAGCCCCAAGTATGTCTCTCACCTGCGTTTGCCCTCTGTCTGCGGAGAAGCTGGTCTGCTGAGGGCGTGTGTGGCTCCAGGATTGTGAGCTGTGGGCATCCTTTCCCGATGGCCCCCACCCACCACTCAAGCCGGCTTCCTCGCTTTCTTTCCTCTCCTCTCATGGCTGCATCTCCTGAGATCGTTGAGATCAGAGTCATGTTTGCTGAGAAGGGGCTTTATCCTCTGAGTGAGACAGACCCCAATGTCTGCCTGTCCCAATCAATGCTCAAGTGCACCGGCTCCTGAGAGCTGCTGTGTTTATCAAGAAGAGCTGGAATGGGGGGGGGGGAGGGCAGCCCACCATCCTCAAAGACGGGCTATGCGTCGGGGGTCCTTTTCCTAGTTGTATGCTCTGAGCCGTCTGCCAGCACTGACAGGCTGACTCGCTCTGCCAAAGTCAGGTGGCTCATTTCTGTTTGGTGACAGCTTGATCTTTTCTGACTTCTTGAAAACAGGACTGAGGGACCTGCTCCTAGGCCTGTGTCCCTTTGTTCCTTCACTTCCGTGGGCCTCTAGCCGCGGAGGCTGCTGTGCGGAAGGTGCTGCTGGGCTGAGGAGCTGCGAGCAGCAGGCTCCAAAGGACGCGAGCCTGCGGGTGCTCAGGGCTCTGTCTGTGTTGGTCAATCGTGACCTGGGTGAGCGGCTGCTGCTGCAGGCTCTGCACTGGCTCCCACGACCTGCGGTCACCACCATCCCCTCAGAGGAGCTGGAAGAATCCATGTGGCCCAAATCAAAGAAGGAGTTATCCTGAACTTGAACCTGGAACGAGGTCAGGGCTTCCATAGAATGGCTGTCTCCCAGGAGTGAGGGTCCAGATGAAGGAGTTGCCTTAGAGCAGCTTACCCCTGTTCTCCTTTTTGGACACTTGCAACCACGGTGACCTGGCAGCTTCCAGCAGTGCAAGCAGCAGTGAAAAGCATATGTTTTCTTTCTTACTTTTTTTCCTCCCTCCCTCTCTCGTTCTTTTTTCTTTACTTAAGGGAGAAAAACACTCTGTTCCTGTCTGTTCCCTCAGCTTTCAGCACATAGCCTGTTGCAGGACTGGGGTGTGCTAATTGTTTAAGGAACAAAAGAAAGAACAGCCGGAAGGTTTGCCTGGTGTGGGCTGACCGGGGCGCAGTAGGGAAGGAGGGCAGGGGCGCTCTGTGGGACATTTCTCCCAGGAGACACACCGACGTTGGAGTTTTCTTTTTGCAAAGGAGGACTACGAGGCAATTCCCAAGTTTCCCGATGGTTTAGTCAGGACCCCATCTAACAGGCCACTCGTCCATCAGAGCCACCCTTACGGCTGTGCAGCTGCAGGTGCCCCGCCCCCAGGTGTGAGGTGTGCTGTGGGAGTGGGTGTCCGGGGCCCCACTCAGGTGGGAGGTGTGCTGTGGGAGTGGGTGCCCGGGGGCCCCACCCAGGTATGAGGTGTGCTGTGGGATTGGGTGTCCGGGGCCCCACCTAGGTGTGAGGTGTGCTGTGGGAGTGAGTGTCCGGGGCCCTCACACCCAGGTGTGAGGTGTGCTGTGGGAGTGGGTGCCCGGGGACCCTCACACCCAGGTGTGAGGTGTGCTGTGGGAGTGAGTGACCGGGGCCCCCACCCAGGTGTGAGGTGTGCTGTGGGAGTGGGTGTCCGGGGGCCCCACCCAGGTGGGAGGTGTGCTGTGGAGTGGGTGTCTGGGGGCCCCACCTAGGTGGGAGGTGTGCTGTGGAGTGGGTGTCTGGGGGTCCCCACCCAGGTATGAGGTGTGCTGTGGGATTGGGTGTCCAGGGCCCCCACCCAGGTGTGAGGTGTGCTGTGGGATTGGGTGCCCAGGAATCACACCCAGGTGGGAGGTGTGCTGTGGGATTGGGTGTCCGGGAATCACACCCAGGTGGAAGGTGTGCTGTGGGATTGGGTGTCCAGGGGCCCTCACACCCAGGTGTGGAGGTGTGCTGTGAGTTGGGTGTCTGGGGGCCCCCACCCAGGTGTGGAGGTGTGCTGTGGGATTAGGTGTCCGGGGGCCCTCACACCCACGTGTGGAAGTGTGCTATGGGTTGTGTGTCTGGGGGCCCCCACCCAGGTGGGAGGTGTGCTGTGGGATTGGGTGTCCAGGGACCCTCACACCCAGGTGGGAGATGTGCTGTGGGATTGGGTGTCTGGGGGCCCCCACCCAGGTGGGAGGTGTGCTGTGGGATTGGGTGTCCGGGAATCACACCCAGATGGAAGGTGTGCTGTGGGAGTGGGTGTCCTGGGCCCTCACACCCAGGTGGGAGGTGTGCTGTAGGAGTGGGTGTCTGGGGGTCACACCCAGGTGTGGAGGTGTACTGTGGGATTGGGTGTCCGGTGCCCTCACACCCAGGTGGGAGTTGTGCTGTGGGATTGGGTTTCTGGGAGCCACACCCAGGTGGGAGGTGTGCTGTGGGAGTGGGTGTCTGGGGGTCACACCCAGGTGTGGAGGTGTGCTGTGGGGTTGGGTGTCTGGGGCCCCCCACTCTGGTGTGGATTTGTGCTGTGGGAGTGGGTAGCTGTCAGCAGGGGCAAGGACTTCTCAAGAAAGGGGTTCCTTTTTCTAGTTAGGCTGAGGCAGGGCTGAGAATCTGTGCTGCGGCCACCCCTGCTCTGAACGGTGTCACCCAGGGCCTCTCACAGGGACTGACCTGAGCTTAGATCCCCTCCCCTCTGGTGCCGGTCAGCATCACGTCACATCCTCCCAGAGTGGCAGCCACTTGATTCTTATCCGTTCCAACAGGACAGCCAGACCTCTGGCCTCTTGTAACCCTGGACTGTCTTTTCAACACTTTTCTCCTAACTATACATTGATGTAAATTTTCTTCTCTTTGGAGAATCTCGAAATGCAAGGATGAAACCAAATTCAAGGAAATTTTAAACAACAAGAAAAAATAAAATTCTTTGGAGCATGAGCTGTGGTTTCCACAGGACTGAGCTGGGATTACAGGTGTACCACCAGCAGCAGCCCTGGCATCATTTTTTATGGTTGATGCTGTCATTTCCTCCATTAGTTATTCGCTCAGAAACAGACACTGGCTAGTTCAGTCTCAGGAAGAAGTCAGATGGTAAACACCCGCCTACACTGCTAAGTAAGTCCCTAACCTAATAGAAGGAACTAAACTAGTCAGCTGAGGCAGGGAGGGCTGAGATGAGAAGAAGGAAAAGGAATCAGCCATGCAAATACAGGGACACATTATCCACATGGGGGCAGCACGGGCACAGACCCTGGGCAGGACACTCCATGTGGCTGGACCGGAAGTTCTGGGTAAGGGAAGTGTGTTGGGGCAGAGTCCAGGGAGGTGGGGGCTGTGGTGCCAGCAATGGTAGGCATGGAGAGGAGCTTGTACTTTGCCCCAGCAGCACTGAGAGGTTTAAAGAAATTAAGGGACACAAGCAAGTATAGTATTTTTTCTCTCTTTTTTTTGAGACAGAGCCTCAAGCTGTCACCCTGGGTAGAGTGCAGTGACATCACAGCTCACAGCAACCTCCAACTCCTGGGCTCAAGCGATTCTCCTTCCTCCACCTTCTACAGGCGCCCGCCACAACATCTAGCTATTTTTTGGTTGCAGCCGTCTTTGTTATTTGGCGGGCCTGGGCTGGATTCGAACCCACCAGCTCAGGTGTATGTGGCTGGCGCCTTAGCCACTTGAGCCACAGGTGCCGAGCCTCCATTTAACATTTTAAAAATAAATATCTTCAAAAGAAAATGTCGTATTACTACCATAAATGAAAAGCCACAAATAGAAGGTAACAAAAAATTCATAGTTCTTAAAGTAAAAAAATCTCTGCTTCTTGTACACCTTTGAAAGAATCAGCATTACAACCAGCAGTGCACACACCACAGAACCTGCTGAAATTCGGCTTACCTGAGCATTGGCCAGGCGCCAGCACAATGAGTGGTCAGTTCACGCAGCCTTTCTCCTCCTGCCCTTCCCTCGCTCTTCATCCTTCCCGTCCCTGTCCCTATCCCTGCCATGTGGCCCCAGGGTGCATGACTGCACCTCTGCTTTAGGCTCTTCTCTGAATATTCTAGAACTGCCCCCTGCCACTCTCCTCTAGCCCATTTGGAAGGGATTGCCTGTTGAACCTTTATAAGCCTCTCTCTGGGGGGAGCTGGAACCCCCAGGCAGGACAGATCTGCGTGCTTGAATAATATGGCATGCTAGACGTTGAGTGGGACCTGGGGCCTGGCTGCTTGTGGCTGTTCTGGCTGTTTTGATTGATCCTGGCTTTTTTGGACACTGTGCATTGAGCTACCCAGTCATTGCTTTTTAAAAATCAGTTTAATAGCCGGGCGTTGTGGCAGGCGCCTGTGTCCCAGCTACTCGGGAGGCTGAGGCAAGAGAATCGCCTAAGCCCAGGAGTTGGAGTTTGCTGTGAGCTGAGTGACGCCACGGCACTCCACCCAGGGTGAGAGAGCGGGACTCTGTCTCAAAAAAAAAAAAAAAATTCAGTTTAAAACTCCAAAACAAAAGTAATGTTTTGATTTACAAAGTTGGGTTTTCCACCAGAAAATTTAAAAAATGTCATTTTTAATTTATGTACAATAAATGTCCACCCTTTGGTGTATAGTTATATGATATTTGATAGATGCGCACAGCCCAGTAATAATCACTATAACTGGGCTACAGAGCAGTATGATTACCACCCCCTAAAATTTCCCTTCTGTTACTCCTTTGTAGTAGTCCCCACCCCTACTCCAATCCCTGGCAATTACTGATTTGTTTTCTGTTCTTATGGTTTGGACTTTTCCATAATTTCATATAAATTAAATAATATTATATATAGCTTTTTGAATCTGTCTTCTTTCACTTAGCAAAATGCCTTTGAGAGTCATCCATATCATTGCATGTACAAATAGTTTTTTGTTTTGTTGCTGAATAGCATTCCCTTGTATGGCTAGGCCATGAATTTTTTTATTCATTTCCCAGTTGACGGACATTTAGGCTGTTTCCAGATTATGGTTGACTATTAATATAAAAAGCTGCAATGAACATTCATATGCAGGTTTTTGTGTGAACACGGCATTTTCACTTGGAGAAACCTAAGAATGGGATTGCCGGGTTGTATGTGAAGTGTGTATTTAACTTTCCAGAAAACTGACAAACTGCTTTCAAAAGTGATTGCACCATTCTACATTCCCACCAGCAGAGTATGGGAGTTCTACTTGGTATTGTACGTTTTTTAAAGCCCTAGGCATTCTGACAGGCATGTAGTGGAATATCACTGCTTTTTAAAAATTGAGATATAATTCACTGTCATCAAACACATTCTTGTAAAGAACAGAATTTAGTGGTGGTATGTATACAAAGTATGCAACCATCACCACTACCTAATTCTGGAACATTTTCCCATCAGCAGTCACCCCTATTCTCCACCACCCACTGGGCTCTGGCAACTATCACCTACTTTCTTTCTCTCTGGATTTGCCTGTTATGGGTATTTCTTATACATAGAATCGTGCATACTTCTGTGACTGGCTCCTTTCATTGGCTTAGTGTCTTCGAGATTCATCCATTTGTAACATATATTTCTTTATGCTCCATATGATTTTATATATTTGCATTACCATACATATATATTTATGTCACCATATTCCTTTTTATGGAAGACTAATATGGCTGATTCTCATTATTTGCAGTAGTTATGCTTTATAAGGGCACAGTAAACACTGAAGTCATAAGCACTGAATCATTCACTGCTCCTAGGGGGACATAGCTACATGTATAGATATGCATAAATGTAAACTATATATTAAATAGATTATAATCCTAGATCCCCCAAGTAAGTTCTGATAGATTCTATTTTCTTTAAATCCTAAAGTAGAAAACAAGCTTCAGAAGTGTTAAGTGACCTGCCTGAGGCTGGACATCTGAGAGTTCTGATTTGAGCCCCATCCAGTGGACACCAGAGCCAGAGCTTCCTGAGCTGGCCTGCACTGGCCCCCACGCCTCCACCTCTGGTCATCTCCGGATGACAGTTGAAACAAGAGGGCTGAGTGTCATTTTGCTGGACCTTAGCAATTCATTTCCACTGCTCTGAACCTCCACAAATGGTGGAGAAAGAGCTGTGATTTTAAGATTGCAAATAAAATTTCATGACTAGGCAAATTTGCAGATATGGAATGTGTGAATAAGGATCAACTATATATCATTGTGGTTTTAACTTACGGCTCTTGCCAAGTTTGGGGAGTTTTTAGGCATTACTTCTTCAAATACTTTTCTGCATTAATTTTTCTCTCTTCTTCTTCTTCAGGAACTCCAGTGATATGAGTATTGGGCCTTAGTTATTGCCCAGTGGTCTGCAGTGCTTTTTTCATTTTCTCTCAATTGTTTTTCACTCTATTCTTCCAATTGGATAGTTTCGGTAGTTCTATGTGTAAGTTAACTGACTTTACACAGGTTTGCTCTGGAGATTTTTGGTGTCTGAACATTCTCACTTCAGCAGGCTGATTTCTGCAGGGAGAGAATGTTCTCAACAGAAAGAAACAATAAATGTTCAAGATGATGCTACATACCCTGACCTGATCACTGTACATTGTATGTATCAAAACATCACTATGTATCCCATAGATGTGTGCAATTGTTATGTGCCAATTTAAAAGGAGAAAAGAAAAGAAAAAATATAGTAAATTTGAAAAAAGGGTTCAGAAGATAGCGATTCCCCTCACATTCTGCACCTTTCACAAGTTCTCTTTTTTGTTCTTCTGATCAGGAAAATAGTTTCTTCTCAGGGTTTTTGCTGCCGGCTCCTGTTCCACAGTTCCTTGAGTTAGCCTAGCTTTAGGTCAAAACCAGGAGATAAAGGAGAGGAAACAAACCAGGAAACTCACCACTGCAGTGAGTTAGGGTTTGACTTCTTCCCCCAATGTCCTTGTTTTTGTTTGCTTTTCAGAGTCCTCAGGTAGGAGCTTTGGGGTTTTGTTCCATTTCTAGCTATGATCAGTGAGGGAGATGGGCAGCAGCGAGCTTGTCCGTCTTAACCATCAGTGAGTGTTTGATTAAAGGTTGCAATCAGCCCAGGAAGAGTTTAACATCACTAGTGTTGTATAGTGACAATGTAGAAGCCACTGTCACAAAATCACAACAACCTTCATAGAGAGTAAGACCACAATAGACTGAAATGATTTGAATGTTATAAAGTAGTATAAATTGCAGAGCCTTTATGTAAGGTTACTTGGCGATAGTATAAAAAGCATCTGAGATTGCATATATTTTGCATGAATAATTCTATTTCTAGGAGTTTAGCCTAATATCACAAGTTCATACTTGTGTATCATTTTTAAGGATGTATTTACAAGAATGCTTATATAGTTTTATTCATAACAGTAAAACAGTCTGAAACAATTTAAATGTGATGTAACAGGGAAGCTCTTAAACAAATTATGGAATGACTATAAAATAGAAAGTTATGTAATAACCACCTAAGAATTTCGATGGACTATGTAGGTATTCATATGGAAAATGTCACATTAGTAAAACAGGCTGTAAAGTAGTGTGTTTACATTTATATACATACAAATCATATAATTTATAAAAGTATACATATGTTCTTTACACATGTATGTACCTATATAGTCATATATACATATCTGAAGATTTAACCGACAGTCTCAATGAATAGGCTTTAAGATTTAAGTTTTTTTTTTTTAAATAATTGTATTAAATCATAATTGTGTACATTGGTGCAATCATAGGGCAGAATGTGCTTCATATACAATCAGAAACATTTTGATCGTACTGTGAGAGATAGCCCTCATAGCATTTTCTTAATCACTATATAAAGACATTG